>JACVVK020000051.1:217500-307500 GCA_018292915.2 Batillaria attramentaria | reverse complement strand
CACTCAGTGATCAGTTGCTGAGGTACAGTGCAAGCTGTCTGACGCACCTGTGGCACAGTCTTCACCGGCAGCTGCACGGCCGCCCACATCATACGGCCTGACTGATAGGGAGTATAAACTGACTGACATCGTACGCTCGGAGACAGGTAGTATAACCGCACTCACGAAAAGTTTAAAGCGCCTAATGCTACCATTTTTATGCTCACAGATCATAGCTGTTCTGAGACTGATGTTTTCGTGGTATATATTCTCACACCACTTAGACGCCTGGTACAGCGTCTGTAATGCTGGCACTGAGCCAACAGAAGCGTACCGTGACTCGATAACTGCTGCGATCACATTGTCCCGCTCCAGCAGTGTAATTGACAACAGTCTAGAATCTGCATATTCGACCACTCGCGCAAAATGTAAACAACATTCAAGCTGTCTAGACCCGGGGCACTTCCAGCCTCACGCTGACTAGAACCGGGGCATTTCCAGCCTCAAGACTAGACCCGGGCGGGGCACTTCCATCTTCAAGACTAGACCCGGGGCACTTCCAGCCCCAAGACTAGACCCGGGCGGGGCACTTCCAGCCTCAAGACTAGACCCGGGCGGGGCACTTCCAGCCTCAAGACTAGACCCGGGCGGGGCACTTCCAGCCTCAAGACTAGACCCGGGGCACTTCCAGCCTCAAGACTAGACCCGGGTGGGGCACTTCCAGCCTCAAGACTAGACTCGGGCGGGGCACTTCCAGCCTCAAGACTAGACCCGGGCAGGGCACTTCCAGCCTCAAGACTAGACCCGGGCGGGGCACTTCCAGCCTCAAGACTAGACCCGGGCGGGGCACTTCCAGCCTCAAGACAAAACTCGGGCAGGGCACTTCCAGCCTCAAGACTAGACCCGGGCGGGGCACTTCCAGCCTCAAGACTAGACCCGGGCGGGGCACTTCCATCTTCAAGACTAGACCCGGGCAGGGCACTCCCAGCCTCAAGACTAGACCCGGGCAGGGCACTTCCAGCCTCAAGACTAGACCCGGGCAGGGCACTTCCAGCCTCAAGACTAGACCCGGGCGGGGCACTTCCAGCCTCAAGACAAAACCCGGACTGGGCACTTCCAGCCTCAAGACTAGACCCGGGGCACTTCCAGCTTCACGACTAGACCCGGGCGGGGCACTTCCAGCCTCAAGACTAGATCCGCAGCACTGCACGCTGGTGGGGGACATCCTGCGTATATCACTGACCAGCTCCCGCTCAGCAAAACAGCTCAGAAAGATTTGTGAGTGCAGATGTGTCGGACGATGGACTTATCTGCTTACGCTAATGGCGATAGTGCATCTGCACGGAAATCAGCCATGCCTCACCCCCCCCCCCCCCAAAAAAAAAAAAAAAAGTTTGCCCCCTCTATACGCTAGCTATTGTCTGCGCACTCTGGTTTCTCGTCGGTCGGGCTTTCCACAGACAAACACCACACCGGTGACGCGGCTATCCCGATTCTGACCGGCTTGCGGCGTTGAGCGCTAGCGTTGCTTGGCCGCACGCGACTTCTCTCAGAAAATCATCTGCGCTGTACTTGTGAAAGCTTGTCTCGATCTGAGGTTGGCCTGTCTTGTCGCAGAAGGTCTCTGTTCAACTCGTTAGTGGTTTTTGTGGTGCTACTTGCGCGTACACTCACGTTGGAAGCAATTTAGTCTCGTTTTCTGTAGAAAATTCACTTTCATTCGCGGTAATATAAAATTACAGAAAGGAAAGTCACGTTTATGAAAACGTCCCAGTTTTATAATATGTCTTGCGGCCACACCTAGAAAATTAGTGCAATTTGTGGCTTAGATCGCGCGCAGTTCGAGAAAGAAAATTGGTAGTGAATATTTTGTGGCTATGAACCAGCACTCGCCCCGGCTAAGAACCAGCCTGTATCAAACAGACGGTTGGCCGGTTCTTAGCCGAGGATTTCGCACTGCTCTGATATTTTTTTAAATTGCGAAAACACTAAAGCATCCTACGTCACAACAATTGGCATGCAAGTCACAAAGACATCACGGATACGTGTCTGTTTTGAAACTACTGGAATTAACGTGGTATTTTTTGTCAGCTTCGTGTTAAACTGCAAAATAGCTCCCGAGTCTCATTGCAGTCGAACAAATATGACTCGTGTCCTTACATGAATAAAATTTTCGATATAAAATCGCTTTGGGTGGGAAGATGAAAGTCTTACTGATATGTGCATATAACAATATGATCAAATTCATTTCAGTTCTTAGCTTTCCTGGCAGCATTCTTGCACATCACCGCATGCGTGTCGCGCTTTTCCGGCCTAAAACAGTCACTGCGATCGACAGCCGGTCGGATTCGCGGCTTAGCCGCGTCACCGGTGTGAACACGCCGGCTTTTAACTTCGACCTCACCGCCAGGCTGGAAACCTCTCACACCGCGGTTCACAACAATACGGTGTTGATGGAGACTGGAGAGTCTGGGAATTCACACTGTGTGCCGCATACTACAAGGCGTGCGCCTCATTACCTTTAATTGTTTATTCCTGGTCAGTACTGATTTGATGTGTGTGGCAAGAGACTATGCTGAGAGGGGCCATTACTAGTGGCATTGCAGACGATGATCATTCAGCCAGGTCAGTTTAAAGTCTCAGTCAGTACGCCGTATGGCAGGCACACATCATCATGTGGCAAACTTTTCATCGAGTGTGTTTAACTCATTGCCGACCTTGACCGCGCGCCTTGGAATCCCCTCCCCCCCCCCCCCCCCCCATGACCCAGACATTGTGTGTGTGTGTGTGTGTGTGTGTGTGTGTGTGTGTGTGTGTGTGTGTGTGTGTGCGCGCGCGCGCGCGCGCGTGCACAACCCTTGCCAGCCGCGCGATTTTAGCAATTTTTAGAATTTTTTTAAAAATAAAAGGTCTTCCTCAGATGTTTCCTATTGGTATGGTTTGAAAGATAATTATAAGCACTTTTATGGAAAAGTATTTGTGATCGGAAAAAAAAACTGGGCATAGCGGCCACAGTGAGAGCGGAGATAACATGGTTTGTGGGTGTTTGGTAACAGCGTCATCACGCGTCAGCGCCCGGGGTCTGGGTGTGTGGTTGGCAACGGTATGCAAGGGCTCTGCACAAACGCTGAGTGCATGGTCGAGAAAAAGTTAATCTGTGCATCAGAAGCAGTCACTTGGGTCACAGTACAGCATCTGAGGCCGTTGTGGTGACTCTGGCGTAGAAGCTGTTCTAAAGTTGTGCTGCGTACTGAGTCCTGAGGCGGCGTTCGTTGGTTGGGGACTGAGAACCAGCAGTACACGGCGCTGACTGGGGGCTATTTTTAGAAGCTTTGTCGAGTCCCAGTCTGTTCAGGAATGGACCGTAGGCTCCAAGAAAGTCGTACTTCTCTAAAATAAGAAGCCACACAGTTACGAAAACGGTCGCAAAGCCGTGGCCGCCACACGCCCGGCCGAAAACACTCTTGTATCTGACAAACAGCCTTAACTTATAGTTTCGAAAGTGTGTGTGTGTGTGTGTGTGTGTGTGTGTGTGTGTGTGTGTGTGTGTGTGTGTGTGTGTGTGTGTGCGGCGGTGTTGTTGACGTATATTTTGTTTGTTTGGTTTTAATGATTTTTACGGCCTAGGCGCACACCCGCTAAAGACACTTGTGTCAGCTATATTGGCACAACAAAGGAATTTACATTTAAATTTGAAAAATCTGCCCATTAGTCCCTACTTACTCACTTCTGCTTCGTTGACTGACGTTAAAACTCCAACCGAGGATTATACAAAAGCTACTCTAGCGGATAGAGAGATAGAGTCCTAGTTCAACCAACCAACCATCTGGTCCATACTTACCGCTGTTTGTTCGCGTGGTAGGGGTCGAAACTAATTAAGTCCGAAAATAAATCAAGTAAGTGGTTTGCTGGAAGCTGAGGTCGGCGGCGAGAACGTGTCTTGTCGGCAGAGTGAAATACGGCCTTCCCTTACAGCCGGTGTCAGAGTAAACCAAGTAATTGGCGCTCGCCGCTTAACTGCTAGAGTTTGGGCTTTTGTTGGTGGTGGTGGTGGTGGTGGTGGTGGTGGTCAGTCGTGGTGGTGGTGGTGGTGCGGTGTGGTGTGGTGTGGTGTGGTGTGGTGTGTGTGTGTGTGTGTGTGTGTGTGTGTGTGTGTGTGTGTGTGTGGCCAAAGAACACAAATGCACGAGGTCTCAAAATGCCTGTATACACCCTATTAGCCTGAGGCATCATCGTCACCCCTAAAAATGCTTCAGTCTACAAACAAAATTTATCATGCACAAGACCGTCAATGCGTCATTCAGGGCCAGGGAACTTTGGGAACCTGGGCCCGCACGTAAAACTCGAGGTTACTTTAACCCACGGCTACGGGCCTAACCCAGACTAGGACAAAAGAAACCCAGAAACAAAATTAAATAATAAAAAAGAAGCCAAGAAAGAAAGACAAAAATCCTTCCAGAACGGCATAGGCACGGCCTTGCTGGAATGGGTCCGCTTCCTGATTTAAAACAGAACAACAACAAAACTTTCACCCTAGAGCTGGTTTAGTTCGAGGTTACTGACTCTAACCCGAGGCTAAACTCCCTAACCTCGACTTTTACATGTGGGCCCTGAACGTCTACACAACCAACCAAGTAACAAAGGGTCAGGCCTCACGAACCAGCGAAACTGGCACGCGCTTGTTGCACAGCACGTAGAGACGCGTCATTACTGATTGACTGATGTCTTTGCGGTGTCACTTTTTCCTCAGCACTTAAGGGGAGCCGGGGTGGCCGAATGCTAGAGCGTTGGACTTCTAATGCTCGGGGTCGTGAGTCCGTACCCCGGGTGGAGCCAAATATTTGTGCTGGCTTTTTCATCGTTGCCCCGTCTTTGATATCACCCGTCTGTGGTGGAAAAGGACGTTAAACTCCAAAACACCCACCCACCCTCCTCAGCACTTAAAGGCCCCGTTGACACGAAAGAAAGGTCTTTTGAAGCACTGTGGGGTTGGTGTATCTACATATACATGCACTTACTCCGGTCAGGACACAAATCCAATCTTCCTGTCATGTTGTAACGGGCCTAACCGCCATGGATTTCATCAACAGTCCATTTGAAGATAGAAATACGAAAAACGTAATGAATAATGCAAGAGTATTAGTGCAAGACGCAGTTTATTTTTTATTTTTTATCATGCATGATGATGGAGATGAGGATGATGGTAAGATGATGCTATGGAGGTCCGTGTGGTTTGGGACTGCGGGACAGGGCCGCATTCCACGCTTCCTGTCATAAATATCCCGGCATTAACCAGACCCGGGAAGTACGGCAAATGCGGCATAAGACGTGTCATACCAAGGAAAGCACCCCGAAAGTCGCACCCGTGAAGTGGGTGAATCTCGGCTGTGTGGCAACAGCCTCCCCACTGGGCCCATAGCACTGCCACCCGCTCTGGGTAGGAGCCGACCTAGGTAGGAAAAATCCCGCTTGCCTCGGCTGGGACTCGAACCCGGGTCTCCCGATCCATGGTCCGAAGTGCTAACCACTACACTACGGGGGCAGGTAAGACGCAAAATCTGAACTCAAATCCTATCAAGTAAGTTTGGGATTGTGCACAAATGGCCTCAGTCTTAAAATACATCTTAGTTCATTTATATCTGCACGGCTTTAAATTTGGCTGAGTGGGAGTCAGTGTTGCACTTTGATGATACTCGTCTTCGCTTCAGCAAGAGGGTGGGTGGGTTTTGGGAGGTTTGACGTCCTTCTCCACCACATAGGGTGATATCAAAGACGGGGCAACGATGAAAAAGCCAGCACAAATATTTGGCCCCAGCGCTTCAGCAAGAGCCCTCAAGGAACCGTTATAATCTTGCCTGATTTTCGCATACAGGGCCCGTATGTAATGGTCGAGGTTAGGGCTTTTAGCCCTGGGTTAGAGTCTAACCTGGAACTAAACTAGCTCTAGGGTTAAATTTTCTGGGGTTTTTTTTTTGTTTTGTTGTTGTTTTGTTTTGTGTTGTTGTTTTTTTTTTAATCAGGAAGCGAGTCAGTTCCACCATGGTACCTAAGCCATTATAGAAGGATTTTTGTCTTTCCTTCTTCGCTTCCTTTTTTTTTACCCGGCTGGGGCCAAATATTTGCCCCGTCTTTGATATCACCCTTACGTGGTGGAAAAGGACGTTAATCCCCCAAACACCCACCCAACACCCACTCCTTTTTGTTTATTTAATTTTGTTTTGGGGTTACTTTTGTCCTAGTCTGGGTTAGGCCCGTAGCCGTGAGTTAAATTAACCTCGAGTTCTACATACGGGCCCTGGGCCAAAACCGAAAAGGAGTCGGTCACATGGGATAATCGTGCTTGGTACGAAATGTCCTATTTACTCCTTTGTGAGCACTTGATTCGATGGCGTGTTGCGCACACAAATTGCTGAAATCAGTTTGGCCGACACCAATTTGGCACCGACGTGACATTCGGAGACACTGGCGTACGGTAGAGCTGAGAGGGGAAAAAAGAAAAAAAGAAAAAAAAGCAGCCGGAATACGATTTACATGTGAAAGTCACCACATCATTTTGGTTTGCTTGAAGCGATACAAATCCGTGAAGGCTATGAATGTTTCTTTCTCGTACGTGGTACCGTTTAGTCGGGCCGACCGTCGGGGGTTCTCTCCGTCCGGGTACTCCGGCTTCCTCCCCGCAAAAGATATAAACAACAGATTAGACACAGGACTGTTCAGAGTAATGAACACACACACACACACACACACACACACACACACACACACACACACACACACACACACTGACCGTGTGCAGTGCGCACGGACGCACTGCGATGAAAGGGTTAATACCCTAAGAGGAAAGGGTTAATACCCTAAGATGGCCTGCCGGCCCCTGAGAAGGTCCTGGATGGTTACAATCGAGAGAGAGAGAGAGAGAGAGAAGGGTGGGGGGAGATAGAGAAAGGGGGAGAGAGGGGGGGAAGAGAGAGAGAGAGAGAGAATCACCGGCATGGGAAGAATTAAGCTGTTTCGTTGAGTTAAACGATCGGATTCAGTCTGCGCCGTCTGTCGGAGTCTGAAGACAATAAGCAAAACAAAACTAGGCCTAACACAGTGACATTGTCCAGATAAGAGGAGCGGCTGCACGATATAATACGAAAAGCGTTCCTCAGTGCTCAGCGCAACCTAGATATTCAAGTTGAACACACACACACACACACACACACACACACACACACACACACACACACACACACACACATGTAAACACACACACACACACACACACACACACACACACATGTAAACACACACACACACACACACACACACACACACACACATGTAAACACACACACACACACACACACACACACACACACACACACACATGTAAACACACACACACACACACACACACACACACACACACACACACACATGTAAACACACACACACACACACACACACACACACACACACACATGTAAACACACACACACACACACACACACACACACACACATGTAAACACACACACACACACACACACACACACATGTAAACACACACACACACACACACACACACACATGTAAACACACACACACACACACACACACACACACACACACACACACACACACACACACACACACACATGTAAACACACACACACACACACACACACACACATGTAAACACACACACACACACACACACACACACACACACACACACATGTAAACACACACACACACACACACACACACACACATGTAAACACACACACATCATGTAAACACACGGCACACTAACGTACACACACACACACACACACACACACACACACACACACACGATATGACACATCTACACACGAACACACACACGTACACACACGCACACACTGACATACACGCACGCGCGCGCACACACACACACACACACACACACACACACACACACACACACACACACACGGCCGGGTCTCAGAGTCTCTCCGAACTGCACGGTTGCAGCTGACTCACTGTGGCGGCCTCAGCTATCATCAGATACGGTTCCTAATCACTCAAAACAGCACCGAGATGACTGAGCCGGAAAAAACACGTTCAAGTTACGCTGCGGTCCCGCGGGCAGACCGGCTGACGGGAACATTACATTACGAACCAGGGGCCGTGGTCACGACGCGAACGCAAATTTCTTTGCGCAAATAGGTTGCGGATCGTAAGTTCGTACGTGGCTACGTGAAAACTATCTCTTCCGCTAGTTGGTCGGTCACGACGCGCACTTACTGGAAACGGTGTCACGTACGGGTTACTTTTAGATAGGTGTGGGACCCCCGGGAATCCCACGGAAAACACCATCACGTGACCTGCACAAATTCTCCTTCCAGCGTGAAGAGTGAAAGAGTAGAGGGGGTGTGTTCACTACGCGTTCACTACAGAGTTTTTGATCGAGTCATGTTTATCTGCCGTAGCGTCAGGTTAAATGCGTGGCATGTATGTGGAGAGTGTGATCAGGAGTGCATGCAGGTCGCATATAGGCCGCTCCCTAGCAGTCTCAATCTCAACATTGGACGGACTACAACCAGTAGAAGCATTTACTGCACGTACAAACCGTATGTAGCAGGCTCACTGGCAAGAAAACCAACGGAATGAACCTCAATCAAAGAACAACGAAAAACGAAAGAGGAGAGGATAACAACAACATCAACAAAACTCTCCACATACATGCCACGCATTTAACCTGACTTGCTACGGCAGAGAAACATGACTCGACCAAAACTCTGAATTCGGAACCCGCACATTTCGGGTCCACAACACAATGAATGAGACCTGCATTGACAGGCATACGATCAAAACGGTGGTGGCTGATCAGTGAGGACTGACCGAGTGCGTTCAGCACTGAACTAGTCCGAAACACACACAACAAATGTTAACCCACAAAATGGAAACAAATCAACCCACGATGTGTGTACGGCCGGCCATACAGGCCTTTGCATTGCAGGGTGCGTAGTGAACTGAACGCGCCCCCTCTACACGGGTACCTCAAGTCGTCCTACAGCAGATAGCACAATTCCTGCAGGTCTCTCCTCCTAAATCTAAACCTTTGAAGCATGTCCACATCGTCGTACAAGTCAAAAGGGTTAGTACGATCGCGGAACACCCTTTCCCGTCGCAATGCTCTTCTCATTTGCAGTTGGTAAATCAAGCGGGCCGCCATTTTTCAGATTTACGCAAAGGCTACGGCACCTTTCCGACACCCTCCTAGGTGGTGTACAATACGCAAGGGTTTCCGAGCGGCCGTAACTCTGCGCAAACGTCATGACCACCCAATTTTATCACAAATCGTAAGTTACGGACCCTCGCGTGCGTAAATCGGTGGCGGAAAAGTTACGAACGCGTCGTGACCACGGCCCCTGGTAAAATACTGAGTGTAGTAATCGGAGTCACTGCAGTCAGTCATTAGGTGTCTAATCCGTTTCTCAACTGAGAAAACAAGATCAACTCGAACACAATAGTGAGCAGTGACGTCATGTTTGTGATCCGGCAGTCGGTCAGTCGCTCACTGAGCCCACGAAAACATTGCTCAGACCTTGTGTTGTACTAATAAGTACATACGCACCTTTTAACAGAACTGACTGTCCCGTGTTGCCCGTGCTCTGTACGTAGTAACTCCTCTTTATCCGCCTTCAGCATCCACACTGACGCACTGACAGACCACAGAACACGCCGCGGTACGGTCTGCCGCCCACCTAAAAACATCAACACAACTGGAATACCTTTCACCCACGCCAGCTCCGCAAAGGGAGAAACGTTTGCTAAGTCTACTCTCACGAACAGCACGTGCGTTTCCAAGAGCCGGCGTGTGCGCACCCGGCGAGAAGCCAGTCCAAGCTGTGGAAGTCTCGATCCACGTGGCGGTATACTCGGGGTTTTGTGTTTCAATGCATTGCGTCGTGGCGTGCGTATTTTATCGTACGCGGCACGCTTTGCACGCAGGAGTCAGTCGCCCGAAATGTAGGTTTGTGTGCCTTTGTCTATCTGGCCCATGTCGTCAATTGCAGTGCGATGCTGGCCGTAGAGAGAAGCCTATTACAGCTCAAATGATCAGTGTCGGATAGTTTTGGGATACCGTGTATGCTCGGCTGTTCGAGGTGCCTGCACTGTGTCGCTAGCGGCTTTCTGTGCGGTGTACAATGTCGCGCCGGACCGATACCGTATCAGTGGCGGCACTTGCAACTCAATGATGCTGCTAGCGACTGATAGGGAATGCGTGTCTCTTGGCACTGTTCTATACCTCTGTCACGACTGATGTTTCACTTGTCCAGCCATTGCGACTAAACAAGACTGAACCGCACTGTCAGTCCAATAAGAAGAATATTTTAAAATGTAAATTTTAAATAAATTAATTTTACATCTGTTGTGGCCTCCTCAGTTTTGAAACTTCCGTCATTTTGGTTTTAGTTTTTTGTTGTTGTTTCTTTCTTGAGTCGTGAGTTCGAATCCTGGCTGGGGCCAACTGAGTATATTTGTGCTGGTCTTCAAGGGTTTTTTTTCCCGTTGCCCCGTCTTTGACATCACACGTACGTGGAAAAGGACGTTAAACTCCTAAACAACCACCCACCCACCCTCTTTCTTTCTTGGTTTTCTATCAAACAACGATGATGAACTTGACACTACTGAGGCAATGGTCACTGAGCAGCCTGGCTCCGCTCAACGTTAACAATACATGTAATAATATTTATAGGGCGCCTATCCCCGGGGAACGACTGAGCTCAGTCTAGGCTCCTTACAGTCTAAAACCGAAGTTTAAAAAAAAAAACACATAAAAACAACACATTCACTCAATGTACACTACGTAATAACAACTAAAAAAAAAAAAGAAAAGTAAAAGAGCATCAACAACAACAACAAAATGTCGCCGGCTGCCGAGCTGTACCGTCACTGAGTTAGACTGTCACTGAATGCTCGGGTCGTGAGTTCGATTCCCAGGTGTGGCCAATAATAATAATAATGATAACAACTAGTTGTGTATTGTATAGGCGCTTTACCCAATTTTTTGAATTGACTCACAGCGCCGCGAACTGAACCCAACACGCACGTTCACGTGAATCACACGCTTTCTCTCAAACAGTGGACATTAACACATTACAACTGATCACGTGGTGCGAAGGGTCAGCTGAGCAATTTAAGTTTCGGAATTTAGAATTGCATTTATTTTCAAATTTTGTGGTCTGAACAGAGCAAGGGGGGGGGGGGGAGGAAGCCGAAGTACCCGGAGAGAACCCCCCGGCGACGATCTGAACGGTGCCACATAATTATGAGAAGGAAACATTCTTTCTCCCGCATGGGACTCGAACATGACCTCTCGCATAGGTGACGAAGTCTTAACCACTAGACCACCGACGGCCCCATCACCCATACTTAGTGGAAAAGGACGCTGAACCCGCAAACACCCACCCATCCCCAAAACAACACGACAGCGACCATTTCAGTCCAGTCAGTTACACTGCCTGACTGACAGGCCTACTCAGTATTTATTATCTATAACTGTAAATCACTTGACTATCTAGTTAATACTACTACTAGTACTACTGCTAGGTATGCCGGCTCAGCTATGTTTTCAGTGGCATCTCAAATCGGTGTTGACACGGTCACGAGTTAATCGGATCCGTGACTGATAGGATGTTGTGTCCTTGAGGCTAGGTCAGGCGGTGCTTTACAAGTAGGTGCGAGTGAGTGAGTGAGTGAGTTTTTAGGGCTTAAAGCCGCGCAAGCCACAAAGACTAATTCGCGGCTGATACAAGTAGGTGCAGTTAGGTAACATCAGGGCACATCAGTTAAATAAACTCAAGTATACTGAGTGAGTTAGCGCTGCAATAACACGGCCGAAAGGTCAAAGCGGAAACTGAACATCACGCCGAGGTGTGTTTATCGAGATTGGTGGTGGTTGTTTGGGAGTATAACGTCCTTTTCCACCACGTGTGGGTGATATCAAAGACGGGGCAACGAGAAAAAGGCCAGCACAAATACTTGGCCACAGCCGGGATTCGAACTCACGACCCGAGCATTGAAAGTCCAACGCTCTACCATTCGGCTGTCAAGATTCAAGATTTTTTTCAAGATTCAAGATTTTATTTTCCTTTTTACCCTGTTGGGGTATGGAGGATACAAAAATATCAAACCAAGACCACATAATTCGTCCCGGCTCTTCCTGCGTATCGAGAAGACGCCGTTTGATGTGGCGACTGAGGTATGTATTGGTCATTCTCCGGCGTGCAGATGCACTTACTGCGCCACTACTGCTCCAACACAACGTGTCTCGCCGTGTGGAAACTGTGGAATGCTTATGAAACAAGTATTAGAATGCCACGCCGAGGCGGTGGCTGAAGCCCCTTCCTAGACGTTCCATCTCCTCGTGGCTTTAGCTGAGCTTAGTTGCCGTCCTTGAGCTGCCTCAGCTACGCAGCGTTTCAGCAAAGCCCTGTAATCTTGACCCCTTTTCAAGTTTAACGAAAACGAAAACAAACAAGCTTCCTTGCACACACACACGCACACACACACACACACACACACACACACACACACACACACACACACACACACAGTTTTTCGCAATAAGTCCGTTTCTCACTTCGTAGGCATGGGCTGAAAAAAGTCACCGTCGTAACTGATACATTTGGTTCGGTGTGCTTCTAAGGCCCCGGTGTACTGAAGGTACCATGTCTAAGGGGAAGTCGGGTGACACAACAGGTTGGACTCGAGATCACAAGGTCCCGGGTTGGAATCCCGACAAGAAGACCACAAGTTTTACAGGATAGCAGAGCACTGGACCTTATGTTGCGTGTGTTTCTGGCTGAGTGAGTGTGTGTTGATTGTAAGGCGCCCTGAGATCCCGCGAGAGGGAGGGCGTCCCTGAAGAACCCATATTATTATTATTATTATTACCTTCTGTGCTCAGGTCGTGAGTTTGAATCCCTGCTACCGGTGAACCCTTTGTTTTTCTTGTATTTTATTTTTATTTTTATTTTATTTTATTTATTTATTTTTATTTTTTTATTTAATTTTTTATTATTATTTATTTTATTTTATTTTTTTTTTGGGGGGGGGGGGGGGGGGGAGCTGGGTTTTTTCCTCGTCGCCGCGTCACTGCTATCACCCTTGTGTGAAGGTAAAGTGACGTTAAAACCAGCAACCAACAATTTTGCGCTGTACACTCTGTGAATCGGCAAATACAGTCACACTGACCTACGTCGATACGTCCCAGCTCCGCCATCAGCAGCCATTAACTGTCACAATAAGCAAATCGCTAAAAAAAAAAAAAAAAAACGGCCTCACTTCTGATTCGCCTGTACGACGGTCACTGCATTATTAACCGGCGATTATGCAAATGAGGGTGATAAAAATCAGTAACCGTCTATGAAATACGCGCAACAGACATGCAAGAAGTAATAGCTTGGAACGCTTTCCATATATTGTCACTGGATAAATGTCACTGCTGCGGTAAAACCGCGACAGCATGCTGCATCCCCCCCCCCCCCCCACACACACACACACACACCTCCCCACCCCCACCCTTCCCCGCATTAAAGGCGGAAACGGTGTCCAGAGCTGTAGCGAAGGGTTGTGCGTAATGGATCATAGTCGAAATATTTCTGCGAGTTTCCATACAAAACGCTCGAGTCGGGTAAGAGCGCCGAAAGTCGTCGTCAAAAGTATGCACGCGCACACCAAACCCTCGGGGCAGTACGCGGGGAACTGTACTGTAAATGATGACGTGTGTCCGTATTGTTACGTCAGCGTTGGGGCTTTTGTACGTACTTTTTACCTTTGACTTATTTTATGCCTCCCGACCGGCGAAGACTGTGACAAACTTGTCTGTAAACGGACATAGTAAAGTTGTTTGAACTTGAACTTGAAAACCACAACTGACCATTCGTCCAACCAAATTCTGTTAGAACTGAAAGGACGAGAAACCCACAACCACCAACCAGATCCTGCTTTTGCTTACTTGAACGGTGTATTTGCCACTGGATGTGGCTAGCACTGGCGTAGGAAGATATTTCTCCCGGGAGAGGGATCCCCATCCGGTGTTCAGATTGATCGGGAAGGAGCTGGAGTCAAAAAGTAAAACACCGAGAGGGGAGGGAGGGGAGTGGCAGAAGTTCCAGAATTTACTGAAACGCTGGTGATGGGAGGGGGGGGGGACAAATCAAACAACGGGGAAGGGGGGGGGGGTACGCTTGAAAAACTTGATCAAACAACAAGGGGGTGGGTAGGTTAATGCACACGTATTTGTTGCCTGACATTTTCAAGACGGGGAGGGGGGGATACTCTTTTTTTCCCACCCTAGCCCCCACCCCCCCTCGGTTCCTACGTCAGTGGCTAGACCACAAGGTTTCGGACATGAAGGTGGGTAGGGTGTTTGGGAGTTTAACGTCCTTTTCCACCACGTCTGGGTGATTTCAAGGACGGGACAACAACAACAAGGCCAGCACAAATATTTGGCCCCAGCTGGGATTCGAACTCGCGACTTGAGCACTGCAAGTCCAACGCTCTACCATTCGGCCATCCTGGCTCCCCGTTTCCGACACTGATGAGAATAACATACACAGCATTTGGCTGGAGGGTAAGCGGTGCCATAAATCCCGTGGTATGGTCATCACCATGCACTCTACATTACCCAGCTGTACATGCACGTACTGGTGAAAGGTCACGGAGGAGCTGTTATCCTGTCTTCTAAATGTCAGCTGATGGAAAGATCAGAAGTCATGGCACAAAGTGCTGACAGGGCAAGACAGTCGCCAGCCAGGAGGTCGCTGACCTGAAACGCTAGTGGTACAACGGGTTAGAACTTTACTGAATTAATTGGGGCATTTACAATTTTAGAAAAAAAAAACATAGCTTCCTGCAGCGTTTGTGATGAAACCAGCGGCGAACATATAAACATCTTTGGTTCGCATATTGATCCATGGATGCACACACACACACACACACACACACACACACGCACACGCACACGCACACACACATGCCAACTTCAGCAGCTACTTTTCAAAAATTTCACACACACACACACACCACTACAACAGCTACTTTCACACACACACACACTCACACAAAACACTAAAACAGCTACTTTCACACACACACAAACCATTACAACTTTAGCAGCTACTTTTTAAAAATTTCACACACACACACACACATACACACCACTAAAACAGCTACTTTCACACACACCATTACAACTTCAGCAGCTTTTTTAGAATTTCTCACACACACACACACACACACACACACACTACCGCAGCGACTTGTTTTTAAAAAAATTGCTGAGAGAGAGAGAAAGTAATTCTTGAAGCATGTACTGATGTAAGGAATGTTTATTATTCTTATCATCAGCAATGCTGTATAATTACAATACATATGTACAATTACAACCATTGACTTGCCATATACATAATCATAATCATAATGATTTTTTTTAAAAATCAATGTTAGGATCATGCACAAACAGGATTAATGAGGGAAAGACAAATCTGAAGCACGGAGCTGAAAAACTTAGCTCAAGATGGATGGAGCGTTTTACACAATATGACACCCGACACCAACCAGCAGGGTCAATGGAATCCGACAGTCTGAATGAAAATATTAAAAAAAAAAAAAAAAAAGTCTTTCTCATGACAATGTTATGTTCTCATGTTTATGATCACTTTGTCACAATATGCAGATGAAGCTAAGACTCATGTTCCTTTCTCCAGCTGTCAGTTCATGTACATCTATTACATGTTGTTCACTTTGTGATCAACACATACAGTGTAACCAGTCCCACTGCTAGCAAGGGTTTGTTTTTTTTCCTTTTTTCTTTTTTAATGTAAATTTCTTTGTCAACTTCATTGGCAACTTTTCTTTTGAAATGAGCAGTATTTTTTTTTTCATTAAATTGGGGCGGTCGGTGGTCTAGTGGTTAAGAGACCTGTCACCAATGCGAGAGGTGGGGGGTTCGAGTCCCACTCGGGGCAAAGAATTTTTCCTTCTCGTATGTGGCACCGTTCATTCGGGCCGATCGTCGGGGGTTCTGTCTTTGGAAATGTTCAGCCCACCAAATTTGAAAAATAAATGCAATTCTAATCCCGAAATTTAAATAGCTGAGCTGACCCTTCGCACCACGTGATTGTAATGTGTTTATGTCAAGTGTGTGAGAGAATGCGTGTGATTCACGTGAGCGTACGTGTTGGGTTCAGTTCGCGGCGCTTTGAGCCGATTCATGAAATTGGGTAAAGCGCCTATACAATACTCATTATTATTATTATTAAATTACATGGACGACAACATACAGACATACAGTCATCCCAAACGCCAGTAAACAATAACTGTGATTTGGCCTACCGGGGGATACATCTCCTGCCCTGGTAGATTGCCTCTTTCAGCCGATATATATAGAAGTTGGACAGACAGTGGTGGCAGGGTACTAATGCCCAATGACATGAACTTTCCTTGTACGTAAATAAACATGCAAATTACAAATACTTTAACAAAACGTGCTGTTGAGCCAGAAGTCATAAGACAGAATGCCAAGTCCAGCCTGATATTCAGAAAAAAGCACGCATTTACGCAGAAATCTGTAATAATACAGGTGAATCCAAAAGACAGAAACAAAAATCATCAGAAAAAAAACTAGAAAACATTGCACAAACTGCAGGACCTGCTTCCATTCTGGGTTTATGCACAGAAATTGAGAAACGGCTCTTGATAAATGCAACAGTACCATAGCACCTCATTTTCCCCCAACTCTCAGCATAATATACAGTCTTCACAAAAAGTTAAGGACCAGTCAACATAATGGGTGACAGTTTCAATAAATCAGAAAAAAATAAACGATTAAGATTTTTCCCGTAAAATTCGGTAGCAAGGTTAAGGGGTAATTAGTGAACATGGCCACCACTGTGTGGATGGCACGTGCGCGTCACACAGCATGCTTGGCGCGCTGGAAAATCTGCAATTTCGGCAAAACTAGACCGAGTTTCAGGGTTCAGTGAGCAATACCTGGGGCTTTCTGCATGGGAGAAATGAGATGCAGGTCAAAGAATGCATCCCTGGTTATGAACTGGCTCATTTGTTTGCCTACATAAGCCGCTGTTTCAGCGATGTTCAGCACTACACCAGCATGCCACCACGACAAAAGTTGAATGATATTTGCCAGTGGTCCTTAACTTATTGTGAAGGCTGTATATACTCCCGATTTCTCTCTTGAAATTTCACAGTAACTTGTTTCGAAAGACCGTTTATGTTTTCATCCACCTCAGTGCCTGAAGGCCAGCAACACCCACTCCAAGAAGACAGCGTAAGTGATGGGTGATGAGAATGAAAATGAAAGCGGATGTAACGACTGATTCACATAAAGGTTGAGTTCGCTGATAAGGCTCCCGCCAAGCCTGAATAGTCTATAATGCTACCTCAGCAGCTTTTGTACCTGTACTATCACCCCTGACAACTTTAAAAAAAATCTCTTTTACAGATAAACTTTGAAAGATCATGGGGGGATCGGAAAGAGCACACGGACTCAACCTTTAAAGCAAGACGGTCTCCCATTACAAAGATGACTGTATATAAATTATGTAGGTGCTGATGTATTTTCACTGAGATAGTGTCGCCCTATACATCATCTCTGTCCAGAGGAGAAGACACAAATTATGCATTGCACAAATGAAGACTTACATGTGTACGTGCATCCCATAGCTGGGGAAAAAATCCCTTGTCTGATTTCAGTTTGTGTGTGTGATCACTAAAAGCCCCCATTTTTTTTTGTTTAGAGTTTCTGGCAGACAGATCGCTCAATCTAGTTTTTTTTGGGTGGTGTCTGCTGTCGTACCACTCTAATATCTGCACACTTACAGCATCTCAACAGGCTGGCACAAAGACAACAGAATGCTGAATGTGACAAATTTAATCAGTATCAAATCAGCTAGTCTTGTGGCGCAGTCAACCACTAAATAGGAGAATTTGAATTTTCGCAGGTGCACACAGCCTGTAGACGGCAGTGTCTCCCATTCAGAGCTCTACTAATCATTAAAGTCTCAATACGTATGACAGGCATAAATCAGTGTGTGGAAAACTATTGATCGAATGCATTCAAACTGTGCATCAGAATCAGTCACCTGGGTCAGAACATAGCACCTGAGATCACTGTGGTGACTCTGGCCAGTGTGTTAGTTCTTCTAGCAGTATACAGGTGGGTGGGTGTTTAAGGGTTTAACATCCTTTTCCACCACATACGGGTGATATCAAAGACGGGGCAACGATGAAAAAGCCAGCACACATATTTGGCCCCAGCCGGGATAAGATCTCACGACCCCAGCATTAGAAGCCCAACGTTCTACCATTCGGCCACCCCGGCTCCCCTAGCAGTATACCGCACGCTGAGCAGGCAACGCTATTTGGTTGCGGACTGAGCACCAGCTAGACGGCGCTGATTAGTAGCTATTTTTAGAAGCTTTATCGAGTCCCAGTCTGTTCAAGAATGGACCATAGGCTTAAAGAAAGTCATATTTCCCTAATGTTAGAAGGTACAAGGTCATAAAAAGGGTCGCAATGGCCAAATGAAACATCCTTCTATCTGGCAAACAGCCATAGAGCTTCGAAAGCCACACTTTCTCACCCTTCCGGTGTTACAAACATTGAGGCTTTAAGATACAGTGTAGACTATTTTGTGCGTCAGGCACACTCACGAGCGAAAACTGTTCCAGAACATAAGCTGGCGTCTGCGAGGCCTAGTAAACATGAAAATAGCGCATTTAGTTATTCATATGCAACACATGCACTCGTCATGGTCACTGCCTTTGTAAACCTATGGCAAGAGACTCGGACATGACTCTATTCAAATGCACAGCCTCAAGTTAATTAAAATATCATCTGACAGGACTACTCATTAGGAATATTTACAAGCAGTAATGCTGCGAACACAAACGAAATCCTTGAGTTTTTTCCTTTCTCTTTCACCCACACACACTCAAGTATCTGTTCTCTCTCTCTCTCGCTCATATTCTCGTAGTCTAGCAACGGCAAGTTCAAACATGGTATTTCTGCCAAAACTTCTACCATTGGAAAATAAAAATCATTGTTGTTATTGTCATTCTCTCTCTCTCTCTCTCTCTCGCTCAAAAATTCTGTACATTCATACAAATGGATTATGGACTACATGTAACTGTGATGTCTCATGTCCGTGGTCCACTTCCATTATATATTAAGCTATATTATACAAAACAATGAAGCACAAAAAGTAGGTAGTGACAGGGCCACAAATCACAGGAAAAGCAACAATATTTTTTTCACTCTGGTTGGGTGGGTGTTTGGGGGTTTAACGTCCTTTTCCACCACATACAGATGATATCAAAGATGGGGCAACGATGAAAAAGCCAGCACAAATATTTTTTTCACTCTGACTGGTGTCTGTATCATAATTATGTTCAAAAACCACGAAAGGTATTACAGGTACCTGCTTGTAATGACACGTCCTGGATTTCTCATCCAACAAAACTTACTGAGTAATAAACGAGGTCAGACTTTCTGGGTATCTCTTCTGTGTCTGTGTGTGTGTGTGTGTGTGTGTGTGTGTGTGTGTGTGTGTGTGTGTGTGTGTGTGTGTGTGTGTGTGTGTGTTGCTGATACTGGTATTTTGTACACAGAAAATTCAAAATAAAAGATACAGCCAGTTTCCCAATACAGACATTTGCCAGATAATGTTTAATCAAATGCCTGTACAAATGAAGCTCAGAAAAGAAAAGAACAATCCTTATGGTGGAATTTTTTAAATGTGCAATCATGTTACATCACCAGACCAGTCACATCATGACAGTAATTAAAAGCTACAAAAATCAGGGGGGGGGATACACTTTCAAAACTTATGGAATGAGTCCCCACAGAACAGAATCACAGCCCAAAACATTGCGCAGAGTTGTGCAGACTAGGTGTAGTTGAAGAGGATGCAGACCTCTTTGTAAAGCTGTGCGCCCTTGTCTCCGGCAAGCGAGCAGTAGTGGCTGGCGGCCTTCCCGTGTCCCAGGTTGATCAGGTAACGAGCATACTCCAGGAACACTGCCTCAAACAGTGGAGCTGAAACAAACGACGTGAAACTTGAAATAAAATGTTTTTCAACACGGTGAAAAAAAAAAAAGGTTGGCATGAAGCCGTTCTTTCATCTTGTCTTTGCTACCTACTACAGGTAAAAAAACCAAAGAAAGAAAGAAAGCACCAGCATGTTTTCTCACTATAAATTATTATTGGCTCCTAGCTGATGGAATGAGGGTTACTGTTTCTCAAGGTGACCTGTGCCTGTTTGAGTACAGACACTTCAAGCTGTGGAACTTTCCATCCCTCGAGGAGTCCTTGTTTTTAATCTTAACTGACAATTCATCATCAACAATCATCTACTTAAGAAATTCTCTCTCTCTCTTTCTTTTCCAAGCACACCACCATCCACTCTGGCTGAGAAATACATACCGGATTTGTCTTCAACTACAAATAAAAGGTGACATAAGAAATGTTTCTTTGTTGAACAGGCGCAAGTGTTGGGCTTCCCCCAAGGGCAAGCAACGTGAATTTCCCAAAAGGGATAAACATACAGGGGGAAAACATAAAAAACACAGTGTCTATCTCTGCCGTCAAATGGATGTCTTAGCTTCTTATAATCCTTCCCTACGAGAGATGGAAGCAGGAATACCAGCATGTGAACTCACCTGTTTCCTCGGTCTTGGCCAAAGCCTCGAACTCCAGGCAGGCCTCGATGAAGCAGGCGGCTCGGTCAAAACAGCGCATGCTGTACAGCATCTCCACCACCTTGTGGAACTGGCCCAGGGACAGTAGCACCAGCAGTGCCTTGCTCTGTACACACACACATACACACACACACACACACACACACACATAAACAGGACTTTATTGTCTTATTTTATACACAATACTGTGCAAAAGAGAACACTTTACTTTGGACACAATCAGGTTACCACGGTGCCTTGTCACAGACGCGACGTCTGCTTATGATCAAAGCATGCATAACTAAATCAGCATATTACAGGGTTTTTGGATAACACCACACACACACACACACCACACACACCACACACACACACACACACACACCACACACACACACACACACACACACACACACACACACAGGGGCCAATTTGCTTTTGAACTGTAGAGTGAATAGCAGGCACCTTTTTACGAAAAACAAATAACCTGATTGGAAAATAGATGTGATATCAAACAAGCAGACCCAGTGTACTACTTATCTAAATTTTTCAAAGCAGACCTTCAGCTGACTAAAAGCTTCAAGTTTTTATTATTCAAATGTATTAGATCACAACTTCAAATGTGAGAGTTCCACAAGCTGGAAAGTGGCAGGGACAGAACTCCTACCTTCTGGTTGACCTGGGTTGTACACAAGTGATCTGCCCATCTCTTCATCACCTCACTACACTCGTTGAAGTCCAAGGTAGACTAAAAGAAAAATACAGCACCAAACTTCTTCATCAAAGACAGCCTTTGTGTGAAAAATGTATAAGAAATCAAAAACCCCATAATTTACCAAGAGAAATGCTGAAACCGAAAAATAAGACAAAAGAAAACCACACAACCCTAACAAGCAGAAAGCATGACATCAGAAACTCCACCATAGGAGAGAAATCTGCCCTCATTTGGCAAAAGGTCCTAACCACTATAAAATCCATGGTGCTTAAGCCCTTTTACAATATGACAGTATAAGACAGCTGCACAGTGCACAGACCTTGGCCAGCCACACAGCCTGATCCCAAGCTCCGTATGTCTGTAGATAGCGACACGCGTCCAGACCCTTGTCTATAAGACACAGCAGCTGGACCCCCTCTGACAGGCGTGCGCTGGCGATCAGGTTTGTTGCCACCAGCTTCATCGTGCTCTGAGACGCTCCAGACGACCTGACGCTGGCCACTAGACAAGCTCTGCAGGGAATGAACAATGTGCAGTTACATTTAGCTGTACAAACTACTGAAGTTGGAATGCGGTACAGAGTATTAGGAGTTACTGTAATATCAAAATTCACAGACACATTTCTCTGTGTGTTCATTGCATAGAGCTGTCTATCAATATTGCCTAATGATGACAAAGTGCTCAATTGAGAACATCGTGTTAAGAGTCATTGTCAAAATTCACAGACACAACTCTGTGTGCGTTCACTGCGTCCACCACCCCAAACTGTTTTTTTGTTGTTGTTGTTGTTGTTTTTTGTTTTTTTTTTTGTTTGTTTGTTGTTTTTTTTTTTTTTTTGTTTTTTTTTTTTTTTTTTGGGGGGGGGGGGGTATTGACACTGTCAGGAAACCTCTGATCATACCCTAGCCAAATTAGCAGGCTCAGGGCAATTGCCAAAACACCTCAGTTATGAAGGATCATGGTTACCGAGTTCTATGTAAAACATGTCTTTTTTTTTGCCACTGACCTGATCAGCAGACATGCGCTCACAAACAACATGTACAAACAATATCCGACGGCTCTGCTGAGCAGAACACAGATTTTAATTAAGTATGTCTGAAAAACCCATATACTAACCTGAGAGAGTCGATGTAGTAAGCATCATTGTCTGCCTCCGTCTCCAGCAAGAGCTGCACAGCGCGGTCAGTCTGCCCCAGCAGCATGTAATTCTCCGCACATTTCTGTGTGTGCTCATACGTAGCGCGCTTGCTGTCGTGTAGGGAGACGCGGTCCAGCTGGTATTTCTAGAAATAACAGTAAAACATCTAATAATGAGCATAACACAGGCAGAGAGGGGCAGTAGTTTATTAAGTGATCAACACACAGAGGCAAGCACTCGTCGTAAGATCAAAGGGTTAAAAATGCCAATTTGAAGATAACTAGGCTTTACAAAAGACAATCTTTTTTTGGGAATAGCTGTGAACCTTTGTTTGGGAACAGAACTGCCATGGCTCAAAGCTGTGCTTGTCAGCTGTGGCAGACGCTGTGTTTTTCACTTTGCGTTTTGATGAAAAAAAAATAATAAAAAAAAAAATAAAAAAAAAACAACCAATTTATGACCCTTGAAAGTGTGAGCTATCATAGGACGAGCACCTCCCAAAGCGCCAAATGAATTCTTCGATCAGGTGCTGAGTGTAACTATTGAACCCTGTCCTCCACAATCTCAGAAAGCTATAGTATAAGTCACTGAGTAACAGATCAGTGGCAGGCTGAAGGAGGCTGCATCATTCACCTTGTAGCTGTGATTGTCACAGAGGGCATCGTAACACCTCTCCAGCGGCTGATCAGAGAACAACGCTGCCACACGCCGCCCCTGACTCTCCTCGTCCGACTCGGCCAGCACAACAAGGTCGCTGGCTTCCTGATAGCTGGGCGTGTGCGGCACGAAGCGATCCTTGCCCTCTGCTTGAGCAGATGAACCCGACTCCTGTGGAGAACAATATCAGACCTTACAAAAAGCAAAACAAAGAACAAAGTTCAAAGCAGAAGAGTGCTGCTTTATTCTGGCAGACAACTGTTATATTTCTGATATTGGGAAGCCGTGGTGGCCGAATGGTAGAGCGTTGGACTTCTAATGCTCGGGTCGTGAGTTTGTATCCCGGCTGGGGCCAAATATTTGTGCTGGCTTTTTCATCCTTGCCCCGTCTTTGATATCACCCGTATGTGGTGGAAAAGGATGTTAAACCCCCAAACACCCACCCCACCCATATTTCTGATATTACGCACCTTTACCACAAGCAGTCCGTCACTTGATAAAGCAAGAAACATTCTGTTTATTATTCTGGTCATGCCAGTCTAAAAATAATAATAATAATGGGAAAACTGTCTTGTCCCCCCGTGGAAACACTTGTCTTTGACTCTATCACAAATCACTCTAAAGAGTTACTGAAACTGAGGCCAAAGATGAAAGAATAACTGACATTATAACTTCCAAGCTCAGTACATGTACAAGTAATGCTGGACATTCTATATACAGAGCAAAGGTGCAATCCCAATCACAGCCATATCAAATTAAGTTTTTGCCTGCATGTTTTATACCCAAATACCGTTGAAAATCAACTACAAACAAGACAAGTTCCAAATGACGGTGTACCTTCCAGGTTGGCCTGGCTCTGTTGGTACGCAGATAATGAAGAGCAACAGTCCAGAAATGCACCTCTGACTCATCCCCAAAGAATCTGCATGGGACACACACACACACACACACACACACACACACACACACACACACACACACACACACACCAATATTTATCTTGAATATTCAGAATGACGCATTCAAAAAGAAATACTAGGGAAAATGTGAATTACTTTTGAACAACTCTAGAACTTCTTGTATCCTGTGTCACGTTTGTGGGAATACCAAGAACACTTTTATATCTAAAATTCTTGTCAAAAGTAAGCAAAAAAGAACTCAGATGCCCACCTGGCTGTGATAAGACACCGTTCAGCGGTTCCAAACCGACACTTGGGTAGATACGATATCAAACCACTGAAACAGAATGACAACTGGTTCTATCAACAAGTGAGGCACTGAGAGTGTGAGACAGAACAACAGCAAGAGACACAGACAGAGTCAGACAGACAAGGAGAGAAAAATGGGATTGAAGGAAAAATAGGCAAAAAAAGCAGATAAAAGAAAAAAAACGGAGGAGAAAGGCAAACTAAAAAAAAAATCATTCAAAAAATTTTACTTTTTCTGTCAGAAAATTTTCAAATGTACCTGCATGTGTGTGCATGTGTGCACAAGCTCATGTGTATACATGCATGGGGGGGGGGAGGGGGGCAGTTAGGCTAGCATAATAATATTAATAATATGGATGGAAGAGCCAAGAGACAGAGCAAGACACACCTACAGACAGACAAAGGCAACAACCCTGTACCTGTTCATAAGAGTGAGGTGATTGTTGACAGTTTTCTGCAAGTCCTTGTCCTCCTCACGGAAGCCGTCCACAGTGAAGGAGAACTGATCCTGCCATGGCTGGTGCTGCATCAGACACTTGAGTAGTGCCGACGCTTTGCTGCCCAGCAGGTACGGACATTGCAAGGGGTCTGAAAACACAAAAATTCAGTAAACCTCTCCTGCACGATGGATCGGGGAAGTGTTTATGCCATTTTTCCAACTGAGGGTTGAGCTGATGACTGCACCTTAACATGCAGACTCATGAGTGTGTGCCTCACAAGCACAAAGTCACACAAGTCTGCTGTTACTGACAGAGCGGTGGCTAGATGTGCTTCCCTTGTCTTGCATGAAATTCTCCTCAAGTCTCCAGAATGACCAACCTTCTTTTCATGCTTCAATCCCTTAACTCTTTGACATCGCGAGCTTGGCCAGTGACCTACTCCCCTGCTGACGCGCATGCAGCTGCCGGCTGTTTAGGGCGACGCGAATCGGTTCGCGGCTCGGTGCCTACGGTTGTTGAGAGCGACGCGAGCCAGCTCGTAAAGGTTAATGAACAATTGTATATCCAAAACCTCTACAGATCTACAGGTTCCAAAACATGGTCCCCTAAACTGTGCAAATGCCGATATAATTATGTGACCCGTTCTCACAAAAGGGACCATATGTCGAAAATTATCAATTTTGAGATATGTATATCACTGCAATCTACGGTTATGCAGTTTAATTCAATATAAGAATGATAGCTGTACAACTAAAATTGACAGAGATATCAGCAGTTGAAGTTGACTACTCAAGAGGCAGCCATACTGACCCCCAGCACTCTTTTCGCCTGTAGCAGTGTTCGGCCTAGTGCGACTTACGGTCCCTTTTGCAAGAGTGGGTCACATATGACCCTGGGGTGAACCAACAAACTTTATTTATTCATTCTGTTTACAATTATTTACTGTTCTTCCTGCAATTCTAAAAACACTAACTATGTGCAAACAGAGCAATGCACATCATCACAAGAATTCCCAACCGAGTGTTACTTCGAAATAGTTCTAAAACATGTGAAAACCGTCCGTCTACCTGTGAGCTGCCAGTTATCAACGGACGATGTCGAAGTTTTCAGCTCCAGGTTCATGATGTGCAGACAACTGTGACCAGTCACCACAGCCGGCCGATCAGACCCTGCCCACTCACAGTCCACCACTTTAGGGATGTCCTTCGGGCTCTTGACAGCATGCAGCACCTCTGACTGCAAACACACGAGACACTCAGTGAAATATGTTAAAGTTCATTGATTTCACAAATTTGCAGGCATGTCATGAGTTTTAGTCTCAAAGTCTTTACAGTAGACTGAGGAGGTAACAGTCAAAAAGAAAAGTAGGGCTGGATGGGTGGCAAGGTGGAAGTTTTCCTTTTCCACCGTGTAAGGGTGATATCAACAACGGGGCAACGAGAAAAAGGCCAGCACAAATATCTGGGCCCAGCTGGGGTTCGAACTCATGACCCGAGCATTGAAAGTCCAACGCTCTACAGTTTGGCTATCCCGGCTCCCCAAGTAAAGTAACTGCCAAAACCATGCAGCAAGTTTTGATAAAACATTCACATGTTGGCAGCACAGAAGAACGCGAGAGACTGTATCTTTCAAAGAACGTCATACCACAGCAGATGCTTTCTCCTAAAAATGGTCTCCCAGTGTTTGATGGTATACATGCGACAGATTTAAAGATCAGGCCTTTTTGTGTTTTCACTGAGACCATGTATGCAAAAAAACAAATGTGGTGCATGATACTGACAGTCTCGTGAAGCATTCAAATGTTAGCGATTCTATCAGCCAGTAGCTGCAGATATCAATGCAATGCTTTCTAGCGACCAAAGCCATACAAACTCACCTTTCCGTCTGAAGATATGTCCCATACCAACAGCCCATCATTGTGAAGTGTGAAGAACTTCATGTTTTCTCGCCCGGGTGCAAAACTGATCTTTTTTATCCATCCCCTGTTTGTGGGTGTGGTCCTGCAAACAAGCACAACCCAAACCATGCTGTACCTACAAGATGCAGAGATGTTTACCTTGGGATTACTAAGGCAGCTGAAGTAGTCTAGCTGAGGATGTCAAAATGGTACCTTCCCATTCTCCAAACCACACACAATAATTGTTTTCAACCCCCATCTAGCATAAGAGTGCAGAGCCTTCATCGGTACGGCAGCTGGAGTGGTCTATCTGAAGACGTGAAAATGGTAACTCCCACCTACCCGCTCACATACCCACCTCCATCCTACTCCCACCCACATACCCACCTCCACCCTACTCCCTCCCACATCTTTTCACCTCCACCTACAGTAAAAGCAGACCCTTCAAGTTGCCAGAATTATCAGTTTCTTGACTGGTGGATATTCCAGCTGATGCTGTATGAAAAAAACATTAAAAATTAGAACATCAGCATTCCTCCAACTGCTAAAAAGTGCAGGCCGAACTCACCTGGAAATCTTGGCCTTCAGATCCCACAAACATTGTATGCCCTCTGCATCACCAAACACCAGAAAGTCACCTTTCCACGCCAGCGCAGAGACTCGTGTCAGCCCACTCTGTAAACCATAAACACTATATGTATAACAACAGAGACACTAGTGCTCTTTTACCTGCATGCATAGTGTGCTACAATGTGCTACAATGTATGACACACTTTTTTCTTTTTCGCATACATGTACTGAGGTATGTCCCACAGTTTTCCACCAATATACTGACTGGGAGTTCTTCACAAGATTAAGGGGGTTCATGAGAAAAATACAGACAAAAAATGCAGGTCAAAATCCAAGTGATTCACTGATGTTTGGAAATGACCCACTTTGGAACAGCCTCAAAGATGTTAGGCAGACTTCTGACCAATGGGGTGGAGCATGTATGGTCACAGAGAAGTGAAATAAACTAAACCAGGCATAGCTGCTTACCTCAGGTGGTATTTTTGTGACATCCGATATGGCACTTCCCTCAACAATGAAGTGGAAGACCGTACAGTCCTTGTCAGTCATGACAAAATGTTCCCTCACAGACACCTTCTCTGGGTTCTTCTTCTCTCTGATGGCAAAAAAAGAGAAGAAGAATAAAAAGTGAAACATTGTAAGGGAGTGTTAAAGCCTACTTTACAATGAGAAACTCCAGAAGTACCAAGACTTGGAGCTCTTTTATCTTTGGTTTACTTTACGTGCAAAAAGGGTGTTGCATGAGATGAAGGAATTGTCTCAGAACATCTAGGGCTTCATATCCAGGGGAACAAGAATAGGACAAATGTCCTGGCCGACCTAAAAGTATAGGACATTCGACCTGAATATTGTCAACTGTGACAAAGAAATGATAGAATTTAAGTCTGCCTTTGTAAGAATGTAATCAGACATTTTAAAAATGAATTAGTCTATGACTGATGTCTGAAGCAAACATGAAGCCATGGTACCGCTGTGGTACGATCAGTCAGCAGACATACCTTTCTTTTTCTCATATCTTAGCAATGACAGGAAACAGAAGGCTATAATTTTTAACCTTTTAAAGGGGTTATGCTTTTGTCATCATAAGCAGCCCAGATCGATCTGTTAGCATTTCAAAGTCAACTGATGTCCCTTTCAATGGTGAAAGAAAAAGAGGAAGGAGACAGTCCTTACTTGCCAGCGCTGGGATCAGCATTGCCAGCCGCGAGAGGTGCCGTGGCCGATGTGTCCCCCTCCCCAGACAGCTTCTGGTGGGTGGATGTCTTGTCCTCTGCGCTGGAGTCAAGAAGCTTCTTCTTCATTTTGAGGCTGTGTGACGGTGACCAAGCCTGGAATTCACGCAGACAGGATTGCACTGCATATGGCATCTTCTCATCAAAGAGATAATTATCATTCACCGGCCCCCGTAGTGTAGTGGTTAGCACTTCGGATCATGGACCGGGAGACCCGGGTTCGAATCCCAGCCGAGGCAAGCGGGATTTTTCCTACCTAGGTCGGCTCCTACCCAGAGCGGGTGTGCTATGGGCCCAATGGGGAGGCTGTTGCCACACAGCCGAGCTTTACCCACTTCACGGGTGCGACTTTGGGGGTGCTTCCCTTTGTATGACACGTCTTATGATGTGGATGATTACACGGCCGGCACTGCAGGTGCCGTAGTTCCTGGGCCTGGTTAATGCCGGGATATTTATGACAGGAAGCGTGGAATGCGGCCCTGTCCCGCAGTCCCAAACCACATGGACCTCCATAGCATCATCTTACTATCATCCTCATCTCCATCATCATGCATAATAAAAATTGTCCCAGCTTCCGAGTCCTCCGTGGGTTCCACCCATGACCTGGGAGGAACACCACTGGAGCTGGCAAAGAGTTAGGGCAGCAAAAAATAAAAAAATAACAGATAATTATCATACGGATGTGCAAGTTAGGGCTTAAAATGGTCCGTGATCCAAAAGGAGGAAAAGTGTGTATCGTTCAACGACAAACTGGCAGAGCCACAAACGCACGCCTGCAACACAGGCGTGTTATGTTCAGGGTGTCTGGGGCATACACCCCTGCATTTTTTTTTAATTAGACTAAAATCTGTGCAATTTGGTGCATTTTGGCATGATTCTAAGTATTTCAGAGGAGCAAACACTTCGCTTTGGAGGAAAATGTTTGTGTGTGTGTGCGTGTGTGTGTGTGTGTGTGTGTGTGTGTGTGTGTGTGTGTGTGTGTGTGTGTGCGGGTGCGGGCATGGGTGTGTGTTCGTGTGCTACTGTTATAATATTACATATTTAATTATTGTGACATTTTACATTGTATAATATGTGATGGTTGTCTGTTTTTACGCCGCAACTAAATTGCCTCCCCTTGAGGACAATAAAGAATTATTGAATTGAATTGAACTGAATTGAACTGAATTGAATTGAACTGAATTGAACTGAATTGAATTGAATTGAATTGAACTGAACTGAATTGAATTGAATCAGACTAAAATCTGAGCAGTTTCGTGCATTTTGGTGTGATTTTAAGTGCTTTAGAGGAGGAAACAAGCGTTTTGGAGGGAGGAAATTTTTTTAGCCAAACGTGGAAATCCACCAAAAGTTGGAATATTTTAAGCCCTGGCAAATACAATACATGTATATGTTTTGGACTGCTCCCATCAAAACAAAACACCTACCAGAAATGTCAGCAGACATTGTAAGAAATTAACATTGTAAAACACCATTTCCGGAATGTTCTAGAGGTAAAATCGATATGTTCACTCTCAACAACCACGACCGTGAAAAAGCGCTGAATTTCTAGTATTATAATGAGAAAACTTAACAACAAAATCCGTTTACTTACGACAGAAGTTGGGCGGGGGAAACTTCTTGGCAACTCGCGAATGATGGTTTGAGACCTCAAGTCCCACAACTCTAGAGGCTTGTCTTTGAATGTGATGACAAAATACTGCCTGCAATGTACACAAATATACTTCTACATGTTTAGGTGAGACCAATGAATGAAGTAAAGTGAATAATGATTCATTTCTAACACAGACTAGGCCTGAATGTGGATGTCAAACTTGACATTAAACGTTATGAGTGCACACAGTAATATGTTTACATATATGTATACTGAATAAAAAAAACCCTGGCAATCATTCGTCTTGGACTGAACCAAAACTACTCACTTGAGGTAGGACACTCGCAGCTGGTCGATGGGCGATTCCTCGTCTTTGTTGGTGCGCAGCTGTGTCTGCCGCCCTGTAATGAAGGTGGACGCTTAAATTAATGGCAAGGCTACATCAGTTGTGCTCCTTAGCAGTTTAGCAAGGATATGGGCGAACTCAACTGCGTTCCAAATCTGTTGTCCTTGTAGAATAAGTTCCAGTTTAGCTCACCACTCGCCGTCTTTCTTTCTCCCTCTTTCTCTTCGACCTGGTACCGCATGTAAAAGTCAAGGTTAATTTAACCCACGGCTACGGGCCTAACCCAGACTAGGACAAAACAAACCCAAAACCAAAACTGAATAAAAAATGGAAGCGAATAAAGGAAGCAAAAATTCCATCTATGATGGCTTAGGCACCATGGGGGAATAAACCCGCTTCCTGATTTTAAAAAAAACAAACAAAAAAACACACAGAAAATTTAACCCTAGAGCTAGTATAGTTCGAGGTTAGACTTTAAGCCGGGGCTAAAACCCCTCACCTCGACTTTCACATGCGGGCCCAGAATGCCACACAGTGCTGGTATCTGCGACTTACCTGAGACAGTGTCAACATAGAGCAGCTCATTCCGGACCAGACCAGTGGGGCCAGGGTTGGGGAAGGCGTAAGACAGAAAGTGCTTCAGACTTGCCCACTCTATCCCTCTGAAAGAAACCAACAATTGAAACATTTACGCTCAGCACCAACTCTCCTACGTCGCTGCTTGAAGTCAGATGAACCACAAGCTGAAGACAATCTCAGTGCAGATTCCCTGGTGTTTAATTTTCTTTCCTTTCTCTTTTCAAGAAATTCCTCCCCCAAGGAAAACACAACACAGGTAACTGCTGCAGCACAGAATATGATACAGAAGCATAGTTGTCTCCCCTGCAGTTTCAAACATCCCCGTTTTTGTTTTTCTCAATTTCTGTACTTTCCAAAAGGTAGGGTGGGTGGGTGTTTGGGAGTTTAATGTCCTTTTCCACCACGTAAGGGTGATATCAAAGACAGGGCAACGAAAAAAAGGCCAGCACAAATATTTGGCCCCAGCCAGGATTCGAACTCACGACCCAAGCATTGAGAGTCCAACGCTCTACCATTCGGCTATCCTGGCTCCCCCTTTCCAAAAGGGACTATGTGCATCAACATAAATATGCATAAAATATGACCCCTGCAAACGCCAGGGGTGAGACAAGCAAAAACAGCGATGTCTGCTCAAATACAGAGGAAGCTGGACAAACAGGTTGAAAAAGCGACAAAGAAGGGGCTTGACACTACGCGGCAATGAGCAGAGACCGGAGCTGTGGTGAGAGGCTGCCGCTCACAAGAAGCCAGGCAGGACGACTGACAGGTTCATGTGGGGTATGAGGTGAGTAGGGGATCACACATGACCAGGTTAGCTCACAGGGGTACACGTGAATTCTCTCAAATTAAAGCCCATACTGGGGGTAGCACGAAGGCTCTACTGGCTGAAGTCGTGAGGGTATTAGGGGAACACCTATCGTATCATTTCATCTGGTATAACCGTAGGAGAAACCAGTATTTCAAATCGACTGGACCCACATACCTGACAGTGCTGGTGTGAAGACTGTACTCCCGTTCAATCTGACCACTTGCAGCATTTGCAAGCTGGACTGCGCCAGAGTATGTACCTGTAATAATCGTCAACAACACACACACTTTACATGTATGTTTTCAGGTTTACTCCTAAAAACATCTTGATCTTGAACACGCAGTCTGAAATCAGCAGCAGATTACCACCAACAGGTATCTGACGTTGCTGCCTTACTTTCAACTGCTTTCTCGTCTCGGTATATTAGTCACAGATAGTTAAAGCTTTGTACATACTCTTTACCTTCACTTACCTTTTATCTTTTACTTTCTATTCATTTCATGGCCCCCTGACCAAAGACACATTTGTAACAGGATGCAATATAGTTGTTTAAACTTGAAATCAGCTGACACTTCGCACCATGATTGCAATGTGTCGTTACTTAATGTGCGAGTGAATGTGCATGATTCACGTGAGTGTGAGTGCCCGGTTCAGTTCACAGTGACTTGAGCCGAGGGATAAAGCACTTATATATATGCAATCATCAGTAGTAGTATTACCTAGCGCAAGAATAGGCTCGTAAATGTCCCAATTCTTGTTGGTGAGCGGGGGACACATGCGAACCACAGTGATGTGGGAGGAGATGCCATTTAACAGTCCCGTCATCAGGAACTTCAGCTGTAAGGCCGACCCGTGTTTCACTCCAAGGTCATCCACCGAGTACCCAAGCATGTCAGACAGGCCGAGGGTGGGCGGGGGAATGTCGCTGATGACGGGAAACGTGATCTTGTTTAGATCGTCGGCTGTCAGGCCCTCTGTGTTGATTGGGTCCGGGGGATGCAGTGGCGAGGTCATTTGCATGCCGTGATGTGCCTGAAGTGGAGAAAATAACTCACTTCAGGCATACTTATGACCAAAAAAATAAATAAATAAAAAAAAAAGAATCTCCTGAATTTGATTGGAGAATTTTTCATAACTCTTAACAGCCCGAGCCTGACCACCCCTAGATAAGACTGGTTAAAAACAACAAACCACTGCACACCAGTAGGAGCCACTTCAAGCCATATTATGAAAGGTGTGGACCCTACCCACTAGAACCGAGACCATTGCAGACTGCATAATAGTGGCTTGAAGGGGCTCCTAGTGATGTGAAGATTTCAAGTAAAACTGCAATTTTTGCACGGGCTTTCACAAGTTTAAAAAAAAAAAAAATTTTAAAAGGGGGGGGGGGGGGGGGGGGTGCACATGCAAATTTGCTTGTAGCGTTTTCATGTACACGCACAAACACATGTCAACAAGTGTGCACACTAAAAATCCCATTCTACCATTAGCGGCCACAGAAAGTGAATCTAGTATGTACCATGCACACAGGGAAAAGGAAACAAATTTCTGCTGTTCAAATGGTGATGCGCTTCCCCAGTGGGCAGCAGCCCAAATTTCCCTCACAAAAGTAATGGGACAAAAATTTTTATAAAAAAGACAGAAAGCAAGAAAGGCTTTTAAAACTGAAATGCTGACCTGGACATTACTGTTGTTTGCTTAATCTTTAATCTCACCATTATTTCTGATGTTTGAAGCTCCCAGAATATCACCCTACTGTCGCTCATGATGAGGGCAACAGACTTCTCCGACACAGGACACACTGACGCCCCATAAACACGGTTATGACGTGTTACGCGGAGAGGGTCAGACTGACAGCGGAGATCATATGCCACATCTTGTGACACATTTGGAGGTGTGTCATCTGTGAAAAGATTTTTTTTTTTAATTAAAAAAAACTCTTTGTGAAACCAAACTGATACATGTCAAAAATTAAGATGCAGTATAATAGTTAAGACAGTAAACCTTTACACATGCACAGTACAGTAGAACCTTTTTTGGGTGACCACCCCTTTGGGAGACCACCTGCCTGTGCAGACCAATGTTACAATGATACTGGGTTGCACTTCTTCACTGTCTGAAGCTTCTTTTGGGTGGACACCTCTCTTTTAAGACCACTCTTATCTGGCCAAAGGGGTGGTCGCCCAAAAGAAGTTGTACTGTACTATACAATCAATACAGTCAGTGTGTGACCATGTGTCAGCAGTGAGGTGTTTAGTGATGATGTGGTGTGTCTGCAAAGCAGATGAGTAATGCTAGGGGTGTTTTTTTTGTTTTTTTTAAATCAGACTAAGTTTAGTGCCAATATGTGCCAATTGGCACTATTTTAAGTGCTTCAGAGGAGGAAACACATTTTGGCACTATTTTAAGTGCTTCAGAGGAGGAAACACACATTTTGGGAGGAGGAAAACTTTCAGCCAAAAGTGGAAATCCTCCAAACGGTGGAATATTTTAAGCCCTGATACGGCCATGCGCAACAGATTTTACAGGCCAAATGGGCCCCTACCAAGTGAAATCACCGACCCTGAATCATTTGTAGTGACCACTAGCAACCAGGTGACTGCTTCTGGCCACCCCGGATTAACACTGCTACATACCAAAAGCACCATGGCCCTCGGGTGCTGGAGTGCAGATGGCGTGAGTCTTGCGTCTGACCCTCACTGACAGGCTGCCGTTTTCGTGGAGACAAACCAACACGTCTCTCTGCCAGCATGATACAACCTGCAGGGATGAAAAGCAAACAAACATAGTGTGATGAAAATGTGTAGGATGCAGGCAGCCATTCACAGGTGAGAAACATGAGCAAGCTCGACAGCTGAGGGCCAGTTCTAAACTGTTCATTTTTGCACAGTCTAAAAAATGTGCAGGAACAGAAAGACCTAGTCCTACAAATAGTACAGGTAGAGACAGTTTCAAACTGCACTCCGCTGCTTCTTACTACATGTACAACTTGTCTGGACTAAAGATCGGGCTGGGGAATGGCTGAGGTAAAAAAAGACTGAAACCTAGGCTGGGGTGCAGAGGCAGCGCCCTGCTGGGGGTACACAGGGGCAATACCCCCCACTTGAGGGAACAAATGTTAGCATTTTCAAAGGCATTTAGTAGCCTCTACTGGCACACAAACATAAAATATTGCCTTGATACTGACATGCTAGTTTTCAAAAATTAAGATAGAATATTCCATATGGCATTACATGCATCATGGAAGTATGTGCAGCCATTTTCCTCCTTCCTTTTCTTTGGCTGAAACTTAGATTTTTTGGCTGAAAGGACAGTAAATTTGGCTGAAAATTGCCAAATGACTGAAAATTCCCCAGCCTGAAAGAAACAGTAATTTATGACAAAGCTGGCAATGTGTGACAATTTTATAACCTGGAGAATGACTGACTGACGAGACTCACCCAAAACACACACACACACACACACACACACAGCACACACACAGCACACACACACACACACACACACACACACACACACACACACACACACACAGCACACACACACACACACACACACACGAAAACCACATAACTACATGTGACCTGTGTGAACGGGGAGCTGGCTCGGTCCATGGCGATGATGCCGACCGTCTGGTTGATTTGCAGGTCCAGGATGAGGATCTCCCTCTGGTACAGCAGCAGGATGTGATGGCGACACGACTGATGGAAACTAAGCTGAAGGCATTCGTTCAGGGCCACACTCTCTTCATCAGCACCTGCAGGCTTGCTGAAAATCACATTTGAAGCAGGGACAAGATAAGTGATCATGGGATAATCAAGTGTTTGTGCTCTTAAGTTTCGATTTTTAACTGTTAATTTTTGTTTATAATTTCTTGTTTACCTTGGTTTGCTCTCTCCCACAAGAATACGGCTCATCCTCTTGGCCAGGTTCTTGGACGCTGATCCTTTCCGGTCCAGACTCCCAGAGCTGCTACTGCGAGACATCCCTGTCACAATAATAATAATAATAATAATAAAAACTGAGTATTGTATAGGCGCTTTGCTCAATTTCTTAAATCAGCTCAAAGCGCTGCAAACTGAACCCAACACGCAAGATCACATGAATCACAAGCATTCTCTCACACAGTGGACATAAGCACATTACATTCACGTGATGCGAAGGGTCAGCTCAGCCATTTAAAGTTTCAGAATTTAGAACTGCACTTTTTTTTTCTTTTTTTTTTTTTGGAAATTTTGTAGGCTGAACAATTCCAAAGCAAAGCTTTAGTAAGTTGACAGTGCTCAAGAACCTCACTAAATTGTACAGATTTATAGTCAAAGTAAACTAAACTGCAGAACGACCAAGAAAATCACACACCTTGGGTAGATGGATTGGAGATGTAGTACTTTTTCCCATTGCTGGACGGTGTTTTGGTGATGGTGAAGTCATTGACAAAGATTATGCAGTCTTGGCCCAGAACTGTTGAAAAGAAAAGGAAACTGAAATGTGCCTGCGATGTGCAATTGCAGGGCTTGTGTTAACGCACAAACTGTGCGTATTGACGCACAGAAATCACGAAATGACGCAGAAAAAAAAATCACTGGAGGTTTTACTGACGCACAGATTTATAAATTTTGGAGCAGGAGTGCGTTACGTGATAATCAAATTTGATAGCATGACGCACAGCTTTCACAGTTTTAGTTTCAATCTTCGGCAATCGATTGTCAGAGCAGTCGCCACAGACGCTCTGAAATGTACGGCGTTTATGTCTGTTAGAGTAGGCTGACCCTCAGATTTTTCTGCTGGAAGTCATGCTGACCCTCAGAAAAAAATATCTACCACAAGCCCTGAATTGTGCAAAACGTGTTTTGTGTATTTTGTTATTGTGTACAAGAATCTGAAGCAACGTTAAAGATAAATGACAACAGACTGATAAAGCTCAGTACAGCCAAAATGTTTATCAATGGCGGACCATAAAGATCTCATAGTTGTTTGGGATTTTTTTTTATTTTTTTTTTTTACAGCAAGGAATAATCTTGAGAAATACTCACAAGCTATGTTCTTTCCATTGAATGGGTCAAAGGTGAAGGACAGGAGGTTTTCAGTATAGGACTTTTTCCACAGGCGAGTGCCAGTGTCTGCGTTCCACAGAATCAAGGAATATGGCGGATGGAGTGCCAGCAACAGATCTCGAGAGGCATCTTGGTTTCTCAACCACTCCAGTGCTGTAACAAGAGCATTTGCACATGTACACCTATAGAATTAGAAAACAAACACCTGAACTTGAACAAGAAAATAATACCAAGCAATAATGAATATGTGTATTCAAGCACACCCTACCACCACATGGGAACTCAGGGTGCCTTGAAACCAAAACACACACACGCGCACACACACACACACACACACACACACACACACACACACACACACACACACACACACTCACACAGTATGTGTGTGATTCCACTCATCTGGGCTGTAACATGTTGCTACATTCTGCCACAGTAAGGTTACTTACACATGTGATGTCAAACTGAAAAACATTTACAATCTGATTTACACTGACACCATCCAAATCCCTTTTGAATGCACCTACCTTGTACTGGTTTGTTGCCATCAGAGAATTCTGTTCTGCTTGTACCCTGAGCAACATCCCAAACGAGGATAACACCTGCTGTGTCCGCTGATGCAAGACGAAGGCTATACGGGCTGTTCAAGTCATGGTGGTAGTTCTCATGAGCCCATTTCACCTACAAGGCATAAATTATACAAGTGACTGAATGTGAACGCAAACAGTCTGTACAGGGATGGATAATTGTTGGGGCCACATGAAATACCCTAGAAGTGCCCAAGGAGAAATAGGAAGACCCTCTAAATCATATTTGCCAAACAATGATGTAGATTGTTTCCCTTTGTTTACATATATATATATATATTCTTCTTCTTGTTTTTGTCTTTGCACTGGGCTGTAGAGAATTCTTTTCTAGTAATTTATCTTTTGAAGGAAATGAAGGGTTGTATTTGTATGCCATAGTATAGAGTCCCCTTCCATTTCTTCCATTTGCCCGGCATCATGAATATGTCAGCATATTCAATAGACCAAAATGAATCATAAGGTTTCAGCCTATGTTTCTAGTTGTAGAAGATTTTGTATACCTGTGTGACAATCCCCTTGTGCTTGTCTAAGACTTGTATCACCTGGAAAAGATGAAAAATTGTTTTCAGTAAAAAAAAAAATATCATTAATACTAAAGACGGTACACATCTGGGAAAAAATTAAAATACCAATAAACTTATGTCATTGCTTGAACTGATTGTGTGTGCATGGATGTTAACTGTCTGCAATTTGCGAAGTACTTAAACAAATTTTGTATGCAAACCAAAGTAGCTGAATAAATTGTGTATGCAGACCAGTTTTATTGAAATTATTATGCACAGTCTGGTACCATTGATTAACTATTCATGCACTTACCTGCACACTTTGAGGATCCACAACAGTGACCAGATTCTGGCAGCCATATGCCAAGAGACCTTGCCATCCCCTGGAACAGATTACAATGAAGGAGACCCACGTCAATGGGAAGAAAACAAAAAGCATTCACAGACACCAGACTGTAGTTTGTGCGGTGTCTTCATTATTTTTCAATTCGCTTACCCGTGTATTTTTCCAGGAAGCAACGCATAAGATACAAATAAATCTGCAAAAACGCAGCAGATACAACTGTTACCCCTGGTTAAAGAGAAACGCAAAATGCATTCGTGAAATCTGCAAATTTGCATTCCCGGAAACTTTTCCTTATCGCCAACTGTTGCAGTGGCTGCGAGAGGCGGCGGCTCACTTGTTGTACAAAATCAAACCTGACTGGTGGCCTAAACTACTCACCAGTCACATGCTCCTTTATTCTGTGCATTCAGTGGACCTGTAATGGTCTTAGGAAACAGCTTCATCACGGAGAGCTTATTCCTGTCTGATGAAAAATAAAATTTTCTTCCTGCAAACCGCAAAATTCGCCTCCTACGTCGCCATCATGTAAGTCAATACTAACGGATAACTCTGAAAATGCAATGTTCAGAAAATAATCAAGCAATCAACATCAGAATGAAGTGCAAAGACAATCAAACTGTTAAGCATATATCATCTGCATAAACTTCTATCAGCATTGAGAATCAAGCGAGAAGCTGCCACAACAATTTATGGATTAGTTTATTAGCTCTGAATAGCAGACGCCTACTTCCGCTAGCGTGTCAAACGGGCGACAGATGCTGGAAAGTCTGCGAGTATATGTTTTACTGGTCGTGTGCGTGCCTTTAGCCCTCAGGTTACCATGCGAAACAGAAATATTATTTCAGAAGTGACTCTCCGTCTTGTACTATTCATTGTTTTCACGTAAGTTCTTGATATTTAGAAAGATTGCCACGTTCCTATCATTCTCGTCTGCTGCTGTGTTCTGCAGCGCTGTCTTCAAGTTCTAAAACATCACAAATTGACAGTTATAATTATGGCAGTTGTATTGTCTACTTTTTTCCCCAGGATCACAGACAATGCAGACCCATTCCAGCGTAGCATCCAGCCAGAGGAAATGTGGATGTACAGGTACCCCCATGGTCCAAGTTACTACCCAGCGTATCTTATGTGGGTAGGTATGAACATACGGGTTTTACCCCCAGCTTTTCTTTCAATTTGTGCCTGTTTTAAGTTTTTTAACATGGTTTTTCTCTGCGAGTGTGTGTGTGTGTGTGTGTGTGTGTGTGTGTGTGTGTGTGTGTGTGTGTGCATGCAGGATCTTCATCAGTTCATGTCTTTTAGTCATACATTCAGTTGGTGCGCATGTTTTCACCTGCATTCATTCTTTTCAGATAACTGTGCTGTCTGTGCCCACGATAGTGTTCTTTGCATTTTACATTTTGCGTCGAGATACGGAGGACCTCTTACAAGCCTGCTTAGGTAATATGCTTTCAGCAGTGCATTGTATTCATATTATCCATTCTCCTTTCTCCTGTTCTGCAGAACACTCACTCAGATTAAACGGTCCTACTAATTACCGAAAACAACGAAACAACCGAAAACAACTCTTAATACGGATAGAACGCGGTTCAAACATAGAAATAACAACACACAAACATGATTAAAGATGAAAAAAGTGGCCTTAAAAAAAGCTAAAAGGAAAAAAAGGTGATATTGCAGAAAATAACCAGTCCGGACCAGAGTCGCTTCCCTTGGGAGACACGTTCATTTCGTCGTGTTCTCTTGGAGTGAATAAGTACTTTTTTCCTCTAAACTAGTTTAATGCCTCTTTTTCACCATTAATCATGTTTGTGTGTTGTTATTTCTATGTTTTAACTGCGTTCTACGCGTATTAAGAGTTGTTTTTGGTTGTTTTCGGTCGTTTTTGGTTGTTTTCGGTCGTTTTCGGTTGTTTTTGGTAATTAGTAGGACCCCAGATTAAACATTTATCTGCTTGATGCGTCACAGGTCTTGTGATGCTGATGATTCATTGACGTGTTTGTAGGGTCCTCTTGTGATCAGTCACAACAGTAGTAGCATTAGGGTGCCTTGCGTGACTCGGTGTGCAGACAGCTGTTGTGTCCTCCATTGATTTTGCTGCTGTCAGTTAATAGGGTTTTTTTTGTTTACTTAGGGTTTGTCAGCTTTGCAGTTCATTTTTATAGCATTATCTGGTATTGATCCAGCTGAGGTGGTATAAAAGACTGGACAAATTGTAGATTGGGTTATCTGACTTACAAGGTAGGATTTTTTTTTTTTTTTTTTTGCTGCCCCAACTCTTTGCCAGCTCCAGTGGTGTTCCTCCCAGGTCATGTGTGGAATCCACGGAGGGCTCGGAAGCTGGGGCAATTTTTATTATGCATGATGATGGAGATGTTGATGATAGTAAGATAATGCTATGGAGGTCCGTGTGGTTTGGGACTGTGGGACAGGGCCACATTCCACGCTTCCTGCCATAAATATCCTGGCATTAACCAGGCCTGGGAACTACGGACCTGCGGTGCCGGCCGTGTAATCATCCACATCATAAGACGTGTCATACGAAGTGAAGCACCCCCAAAGTCGCACCCGTGAAGTGGGTGAATCTCCGCTGTGCGGCAACAGCCTCCCCACTGGGCCCATAGCACACCCGCTCTGGGTAGGAGCTGGCCTAGACAGGAAAATTCCTGCTTGCCTCAGCTGTGACTCGAACCCGGGTCTCCTGGTCCATGGTCCGAAGTGCTAACCACTACACTACGTGGGCCGGTTGTATGAGTACTGTTGTTTCGTTGGTACAGTATTAGAATCACAGCTCATGAAACCACACATACATGTATGTCCACCAGCTTTTCCCTGCTAATTCAGCTTTTTCACCTGTCAGGTGCTCCATCCACTTAGCTGTTGCTGTCTACACACGCACACATGCACGCACACGCGTGCACGTGCACACACACACACACACACACACACACACACACACACACACACACACTATCACCCAGTCACCCGTCTGTCATTTAGTCTTTATTTCATTTTTATTTTTCTGTTAATTAATCAGTTAACCAGTGATTGATACAGCTCAATTGCTTGTCTTGTCAGAGGTGAATTATTAATAATATGTATCTTTTCTGCTTTTCCAGGTGTTCTCCTGTCAATCTATGTGACAGGATGCATCACAAACTTTGTCAAACTTGCTATTGGAAGGTACAGTATCACTTTTTACACTAATAATAATTATTATAATCATGATAACTGAGTATTGTATAGGTGCTTTACCCAATTTCTTGAATTGGCTCAAAGCTCCACGAGCTGAACCCAACATGCACGCTCACGTGAATCACACACATTCTCTCACACACTGGACATGAACAACGTACATTACGGTCACATGGTGCGAAGGGTCAGCTCAGCTATTTAAGTTTTGGAATTCACAATTGCATTTATTTTCAAATTTTGTGGGCTGAACACTTCCAAAGCAGAGGAGGAAGAAGCCAGAGTACCCGGAGAGAACCCCAAACGATCGGCCCGAATGACCGGTGCCACGTACGAGAAGGAAAAATTCTTCGCCCCAAGTGGGACTCAAACTTGACCTGTCACATTGGTGGCAAAGTCTCTTAACCACTTGACCACCGACCGCCCCATAATAATCTAATGTTCCAGTATTTAAATTTAGCTTCTGCGCTTGCTGTTACTTTTCTACTCCAGATGTGCACTTTACTTTATGCCACAGTCATTTGCTGCATGTGAATTGGTTTGTCTGCTGATGCCTACCTGAAACCTGGCCACTGTCAGTTTTGATTTTTTTGTTCAGATATACATGTGACCATGTATGTTATCATGTCTTGGTAGGGTCATACTTTTGTGATGTTATACACATTTTGAAGGTGATGTTTTCAATATCCTTGTACATAACCCTGTTACATGTATTTTGCTTTCAATACATTCTGCAATTTTCAGGCCGCGGCCGGATTTCCTGTATCGGTGTTACCCTGAAGGCCCCCCAAGACATATCATAGAGCTCCAGTGTACTGGCAATGAAGCTGTCATCATTGAAGGAAGAAAGAGTTTCCCCAGTGGACATTCATCATGTGAGTTACTGCAAGAGCACAGTCATAGGCAAGAGTCAAGATAGTCTATGTCAGTGTGCTGCCCTAGCTTATATCTTAGAGGTCTTTATTGTTTGTTTTCATGTCACTGGCTCATACGCACAACAACAACTGCCCACGGAAGCCCATCTTGATCTCCTTTGCTGAAAACAGCTAGGCTTCACATGGAGATTTGCCTGAACTGTCGTTAACACATTACACACTACACACAATGGTCCCATGTTTTTGACTCGTTTTTGGTTTTGGCCCTGCATGGGAAAAGTAGGCAAGATTTACTGTTCCTTAACGGCTCTAATTGCAGCAAACACAAGTAAAATCAAAGCCGGGATATTTATGACAGGAAGCATGGCTGCCCTGTCCCGCAGTCCCAAACCACACGGACCTCCGTAGCATCATCTTACCATCATCCTCATCTCCATCATCATGCATAATAAAAATTGCCCCAGCTTCCGAGCCCTCCGTGGAATCCACCCATTACCAGGGAGGAGCACCACTGGAGCTTGCAAAGAGTTGTGGCAGCAAAAAAAAAAAAAAAAAAGTAAAATCACTCCCACACTCCCACCGAGCCAAATTTAAATCCATGCAGACAATGCATTAATTATGATAATTATGATTTTTTTTTTTTTTTTTTTTTTGGGGGGGGGGGCAAATTTGTTGTTGTTGGGGTTTTGTTTTGTTTTTTCCTTGGTTTTTTTTTGGTTTTTTTTTCCTTTTGGAAATTCTCACACTTTCCAGTGTACCACTGTGTTAATGATCTGTTTGCAGTGTCTTTTGCAAGCCTGGGCTTTGTGTCGCTCTACATTGCTGGCAAGCTACAGGTTTTCAACAGAGGAAGGGGACAAGGGCTGCGCTTCATTTGCTTCTTGTTTCCTTTGGTGTGGGCTCTCATGATTGCCGTGTCCCGCACGTCAGACTACCACCATCACTGGCAAGGTACATCACCATGTCATTTATTTCACTCATTTCTTCCTGCCCGTAGCATGAGGCCATCATGCCTACAAAACTGCCTTGTGCGGCCTAAAACTTTTGAGTGTTGTGACTTGATTAAGAGGGCAGCTGCTGTAAAACAAGGTGTATACCTTAGGATTACCAACTCTTAAAGTTTCAAGAATACATTTTGAACAGATGTTATAACTATTGCACCAGTGAGCTCTCCAGAAACGCTCCAAGTTATATATCTCATGTCCCATTGTGTTTTCTTCTTTGGGTTGTGTTGTTGTTTTTTATGTAGTAGTTGTTGTTGTCGCTGCTTGTTTTTGTTCTTTGTTTGTGTTTGTTGTTTTGGGTTGGGGTTGTTTTTTTGTTTTGTTTTGTTTTTGTTTTTTTGGGGGGGGGGGTTTTTTTTTTTTTTTTTTTTTGGGGGGGGGGGGGGTGTTTTTCTGGGTTTTTTTTTTTTTTTTTTTTTTTTGGGGGGGGGGGTTGGGTTTTGTTGTTGTTATTGTTGCTTTTTTCGTTCTTGTTGTTTGTTTGTTTTTTGGGGTGGGGGCATTTGTTTATTTGTGGTTTTTCGGTTTTTTTGTTTTGTTTCGGGGTTTTTTTTGTTTTTGTTTTTGTTGGTTTTTGTTTGTTTTTTTTGTTTGTTTTTTTTTTTTGGGGGGGGTATTGTTTTTTTATTGGGCTATTTGTTTGTTTGTTTCTTTTGTTTTGTTTTGTAAAGAGGTCTTCAGGTGTAGCTGTTATGCAGCTGTAAGACTGTGTAGTGTAAAACATCAATGTTGTATGTGCATCTACTGTTTCAGATGTCACCATTGGTTCCATCATGGGGCTGGTGGGCGCTTACACCTGTTACAGACAAGTGTACCCCAGCCTCACCAAGGTGAATTCACACCTGTGCTACAGCCAGATTCCACCCGTGATTGATTCCAGAGACAACTTTGATCCTGAACCTATCACACCAGTATCACCACACCCCAAGTCTCATGCAACAGAGTTCCAGTTTGTTTCCAAAATTGTGTAGCTGATATACAGGTGCTTCTTGTGTTGTACGTCTTTTGTCACTGGACCAAATGACTGAATAAAATTTAAATTTGTTTGTTGATGGTATATGTACTTCTGGATATTCATATTTGAAAAATAGGTGAGATCGGTGTAAAAGTGCATGGATGTGGATCGAGCTTACAGCAATTCAGATTCTATTGTTGCTGTTGTTAGTGCCATTCAAATTTTATTGTTGTTGTTGTTGACACTGTGCAACCTTTGCTTACTACCTCAGACAGTTTAATTGTTCCTTGTGCAAGGTTTCCCTAGTAGTATTTGGAAATTGGTAGTTGCTCTGATCATGTAGCTTTTGAAGTTAGCTCTTTACTCAAAAACTCCTCAGTGGAATCTCTTTATATGAAATTCCAACCTAACGATTTTGATTCCGGCATTATGTCCGTGCAGTGTCACAATGATGGTGTGTGTGTGTATACAATGTGTGTGTGTGTGTATACAATGTGTGTGTGTGTGTGTGTGTGTGTGTGTGTGTGTGTGTGTGTGTGTTGGCTTTGAATTGTTTAACTTCTGATTTCAAACGTCTTTGTCAAATGAGACGGCTGTTGCTAATTGTATAAATAAATATAGTCTCAGTGGGTATGATCGAGGTTTCTGTTGCAGATTGTAAACTGAAACAATATGTTTCAGTGGGTGTTACGATGCTTCTGTTTGGGGAAAAATGCATAAACTATTTGTATCTGTAATGAGGGTACTAAATTTAAAATTCATGTGTACATATCACACTAGTCAAAAGCAAGAATCACATATATTGCAAAATGTAAATCAACAGTACAGTTATTGTTGTTTTGGTGATAATTGTTTCCTGGTTTTGTTTTGTATTTGTTTTTGATTTGACTTGCTTAATTCAAATAGATATTGTTCAGAAAGATGTTTTGCTGACTGGTGTCACGCAGAGTGGTGGTTATTGGGAAATCCTTTCAGCAGCAGTAAAGAGACTAAGTCCCAGCTTTGTAACGGCTGTCATTTGTCATGATTTACATTGTATCGCAGTGTCCAGTAGACTGCATGACTGCCTGTGCTTTGACAAATAAGTGCATTATTTTCATTTGCAAAGTCCCAGACACAAAAAAGCGTGGTTATTCAGATTAAAAATGCACTGCCTTCATATTACTCATATCTGAGTGTTTTAGATTTGTGAGAAAAACAGTTCACACTCGCACACTCACACACGCACACACATACACACACACAAAGTGTTTAAACAGCAGAACAAACTGGTACATGGTACAACAATCAGCTTCATAGTTTATTGCTCACAAGTCCCATACATTATTAAGTGATGAAGGAGTGCACAGCATTTACCAAAACAAAAATACATGTACTACATGTATCTCACACCTGCTCTGTGGTGCAGATGTATTGGGTGCAAAGGTAATTCTATCCCACAGACTTCAAACAGAAAACTTTGTGATGCATACTGTTCAGTGGCCTTCCACAGTGGTGTCTTACAATAAGCCTGGTCAAAAGGCCAGTAGCAGTAGGATTTTAGTGGTTTTAGTGACAGAAACTGTTGAAAAGATCAGGCAGAGTCGGTTTCTCACCTAACATCCCTGGACTTTTGTCTTACCATACCTAAAGACTAGCTGCAAATGCCAGTGTCCTCAAATTCCATGTTGATACTCCCCTTGTGCTGGTGAGCCTTAGACTTTCAGGCATCCACTTTCCAGCTATAATTTTTTGGCACTTTTGCAAATGTCTAGAAGCATTGTAAAACTGACCATATTTTGTCCTATCCAGGTCCTCACAGTCAGTTTTACTTTGCTAAACCTCATTCAGATACTCCAAGAAACTGCCTATCGATGGAAGGTCTAGGGGGTTCGGATGCTCACTGACTGGTCTCGCAAAGTCCACAGTTTTCACAGGCACTACCTGAGCACCGTAGAAACCGTTGACGTGAATCTGTGGACCCTGTGCGACTGTCTGGGGATAAATAGCGTAAGGGTAAGCGGGCGGGGATCCCAGCGACGCAGGAGGTGCTCGATGTGGAGCTGTATTGTAGGTCAGCGGTTGAGAGACTGCAAAGCTGACATTCTGCTGTTCTGGGTGCAGATACGTCCGCGAGAAGTCCATGTTTCTTGGGTATGGTTGAGAAAAGCCTGCGAATCCACCGGCACTTTCTGCATATCCAAGAACAGAGTGAGTAGACACCACTGGCCTGTCCCCCATCACCTGTCCACTAAATGCCCAAGGTGGCTTGCACCACATGTCAGACCAGCTGCTTCTGTAGTCTGGAAAGTGAGTGTCCTGATGGCTGTTCATATTTTGTCTGGAATCGCAGCTGACTTCCTCTTTGACCTGCAGAAACTTCTCTGTTGTTTTCTGCAGGTCTGTGATGGTGGAAGAACTTGATGCGGCTTCAGTGCCAGTTGAGTTTTTCTTTGGGTATGGAGGAGGCTGTTGTGTCTGGTATGGAAAGTAAGGATGCCTTGGTGGCCATTCCGGCTTTTGGCTGTAGACGCTATGGTATCCCATGGCACTTGTGTCACCGACTTCTTGCTGAGAGCACTGGTATGAAGGGACAGGCCTGTGACAGTTGGGGGGTGAAGGGGGTGGAGATGGTGGCATGCTGGAGCAAGGAACACTGTGACTGTACAAAGAATCGTACGGAGGAACATGTGAGGAGTAAGCCGCAGGCTGAGCTGATGTAGCAGCATGAGATGCTGGACCTCGGTGTTGGTGTGGTGACCTTGATGGTGTCAGGCAAGACACTGGTGAGGGAGTGTCGACAAAACTGCCAGAGGAACTTCCATTTTGCCAAGTCATGTACGGCACACCACTGGTCTGTACAGGCATGCAGTTGTAACCTGGGTACGCCCCCAATCCAGTCGGCGCTTGACCATTAGTAAGATGACCTCCAGGCATCTGTAGACCGCTGGCCGTAGCAAATGACATCCCTGTGCTGGCAACAGGCGCTGGCAGACCAGCGGAAAGAGTCTCAGAGGAGACCATCACACCTGGTGTGATAGGGAACTGCTGACCAACATCCCAGGCTTCATCAGCCTTGGCGTTGTTGTCCTGGCAACCAATCTCAAGCTGCTGGCGGCGACAGAACTCCTGGAACTGCAGCTGTTTCTCTCTTTGGCTGATCTTGTGTGCAACATGGCTGGAGGGCAACACCGGGGAGTGCCTGTCGGACAAAGCATGCCACGCAGACGGACACGCCACCTCCATGATGCAGCTTGTGTCTAGAAGGTTTGCACTGTCCTTCTTGCTGTCAGCTTTGGAACTGGCGCCACTGCTGTTTTTGCTGGTGCCATTGTTTTGGGAGTACAGGGCCGGATCTAGGGGGGGTGCTGGGGGTGCTCGAGCACCCCCCCCCCCCCCCCAAAAAAAAAAAAAACACTGCCAAAATGCACCAGATTGCACAGATTTGCACCATTTTTCTCAAAATTTTCCGGGGGAGCATGCCCCCGGACCCCCCTAGAGGGGCGTGCCTGCTTTGCAGGCACGCACTCGTGGCTTCGCCACTTCGATGAGAAGACCCTAAAACAATTTTAAGCACCCCCCCTCAAAAAACTTTGATCCGGCCCTGGAGTAGTAAGGGTGGTACCTGTTGGGTTCTGTCCTCTTCGATTTCTGTGTTGTGGGTAGATGCTCTTCCCTCTGCAGCTGCTGACTGAGAGGTGGAGTGGTGTGTTTGAACTGGGACATGCACATCAAGTCACTGATAGCATAGCGTCTCCGCAGGACAGCCTCCTGCTGGATGTAGGTACTGTCTTCTTCCCTGGAAACATAACAGGAAGATAATTACTTCTATCAGTACCACCAGGAGCTGTTTGAGGTTGCTGCATCTGCCAAACTGGATGTCAGAATGGGGTGCAAATAGTCAGTGTGTGTGTGTTTTGGCTTGCTTTAAGCACAGCGAGTCCTTGACATTTTGAGAGCAGCGCTCTATAAAAACTGTATTATTATTATTATTTGGTAGAATCGCTTGTCTCTTGATGAATATGATCTGCGCAATACTGTATTTGTGGATGTGTGTGTGTGTGCATGCAGGAAGTATTGTGCATGCACGCCTGTGCATGGTGTTTGTATGTTAGCACACACACGCAAAAAAAAACTGTCTGAAATCCAGGTCATTCATGTACATTCACACATTTTCAAACCAGTACATGTGTACAAACGTTTCTCCTCATTCTTGGCTTTCCTGGGCTTAACGCTCCCAGGGACATCACCTAGGATAAGAGTATTGTATGTGTGACCGTTTTTAAGTACCATGCCACATGGGCAGCCACACTCTGACTTCGGAGGAATATTAAAATTTTATTTGATCAGTTGGAAGAAAACAGTTTTAAAGTTTGGAAGATATCATTCAGTTACAAAGAAGTGAAGGTACGAGATAGGAGAACATACCTCAGAGGACAGTGAGAGAAAGCGATGGAGAACTTCTTAGAGTTCTTGCTGATGACCTTGCCCCGTGATGTCAGCCACACCCAGTCACCACCTTTGGTCTGCAGGCGGAAATAGACCGTCTGCACCTCTGTACTCTCCACCACTGTGAAACACCCAATAGTTTAACCGTCTGTGTTTGGTCTCCACCATAGTAACAATTATGCGATGCTTCATCATCCTCACCAGCTACTTTTCCTATGAAGTGAACAGTGTTTTACTTTTCAGTAAAATACACGAAAGATACAACAGCGTGCACACATGGGAAGATGATACAAATCACCGTTCTGTGACGTATGTGGTTTTATGAGTATATATATCAAATGGAAGTAAAGAAAAGTATCTGTCATTCTACCCTGACGTTCAAACATGCATCTTTGGATCAGTCTAGCTACTGAAGAATATTTAAAATGCATGGTGCATTACACAACTGTGGAATGACATATCAAACAAACATATGAAACAGTGCCAAAACATCACATACAACTACTTCAGGATAAGCAAATAAAAGCGACATAAAAGGGACAGAAACCACTTAACTTTGACAAAGGACGGCACAGGTCGACGTTTTGGCTTTCGCCTTCTTCAGGACATAAACAAATGGGACATAACTTCAACAAACAAACAAAAGGTAACTCTGCGGACGTACTGACATACACGGCGCGGGGGGAAAAAAAAAACAACAAAAAACAGTGGGCGAGAAAAGGACCAGAAAAAATAGTAAAAATATCACAACACCCATCCTTTGGTGACAAAAGACCATGGACTGTGTGTGAAAAAAATAATTGTTGGGCAGAAAAGAACAAAAAAGAACAGTGAAAATTAGCAATCACAACATCCATCCTTTGGTGACACAAGAAACCGTCCTTTGTCAAAGTTAAGTGGTTTCTGTCCCTTTTATGTCGCTTTTATTTGCTTAACTTGTAACCACTTCGCAGTCATTACCGTTTCCGTTTCTACTTCAGGATAACTATTTGTACTTACACATTCTGTGGCAAGACACAACAGTGGTCAAATCCTCTGGATGAATCAGTGAATAGAAGGATCGCTTCTCCAGCTCATCTGTGTCAAAACCAATAATATCCGCACCTCTGGAAGAAAAAATGATAATACTTTGCACTTGTGTTTGGCTACGTGGCAAATATCCATACAGGGTACACTACTTTAGCTCCTGATTCTGTCTTTTTGGAAGGTTTTTTGTTGTTGTTTTTTTTAAAGTAAAAGTTAAGAGAGCTCTTACACGCCTATGCTTGCCTTAATTTTTCTTGAGGTCCCTCCCGCCCCCCCCCCACCCTTCCCCATCCCCCTTCCCCACCCCACCCCACCCCATGCACAAACAAAAACTCCAAGCTCTGCCCTGAAATAAAGGGTCAAACCAAAAGCCCGAAGAAGGACGTGAACTTCCCCTTTAACGTTTTACCAACCCAAACTATGCTTTATAATTTAATGCACTAGTTAGCACGTACGCCAATTAATTATTCCCATGCAACATACTTTTTGTCTATCTCTTTTATGTTGAGGTCAAGGTCATGCTTGCTCCAGAAGACATTTTTCTGCAGGTCGGTTGTGAACTCTGCTGCTCGTAGCATGAAGGGGTTGCAGAAGAGGAGCACAACATTCCCAGAGAACCGTTTGCTTTTTGTGAAACCTGGCATGTGTACAAGTTTGCCTGAGCAGTGCATTTTCTGAAAAGAAAGAGAAAATATTCTTGATGTACGACACTAGCAATGATACACCAGGGGCATTGCTGCCAGGTACAGCACTACAGCGCTCACTGTACCACTTTTTTCCTGTTTTTTTTTGTTTTGTTGTTTTTGTGGGGTTTTTTTTTTTTTTTTGGGGGGGGGTGTTTTTTTTGGGGGTTTTTTTTGGGTTTTTTTTTTTGGGGGGGGGGGGGGGGGGGGTGGCTTTGTTTCAACAAGAATGCGAAACTACAACAATGATCACTGAGATTCACCTCCCCACCACTGGGCATTTTTTTTTTTTTTTTTTTTTAAGGATTTACTATATTGAGGATTGTGACAAGCTAAGGGATGTAATGTTTAAAAAAAAAAAAATCTTTTTTTTTTTTCCTCTTGTTTTAATCACTTTCTTCTCCTTCTTTTTGATCACTCACTGTTTCATTTAAATGCTAACTGAACTGGCTTATTGACTTACAAGATAGCCGACTGAAGATCCACTGAAACACCGCATGCGGCAGATGAAAGAGACAGGTTTACAGGTGTCGCCCCCACCCAGGCTACAGTCTTCCAAATGCTGGTTCGGCCCTTCCTACACAGAAAACAGAGAGAAAAACCAACAATACAGGTAAACATTTGTGGTGGCCAGAAAATATACAGCTGCTATGAAGTCTAAACAAGTTTTTGACAGCCTCATCAGTTTGTACAGCTGTAAAGTACATGTACCATACTTGGTAAATCTGGGAAAGAAACTACAGTGAACTTAAGAGAATAAGTAAATTAATATTATTCTTTCATTCAAAATGGTCAAAGTTTGTCCTTTTTCTTTCTTGTTTTATTGTCATGTTTTGTTTTTTGGCTGCTCACCTGGCTAGTATCGTGATGTTCATAGTGTGTGACCAGGTGTCCAGAAGAGGATTCCAGAACCATCTTTAGGTCTAGCATGTCATCGTGGTGAATAATACTGTACAAGCACCTGTGCATCAGATCCACCTGAGAAAGCACAGAGTATACATGTCTGAAAGTATGCGTTACACTGTTTTGCAAACTCATCAATTACCTTGACTGTCACTATTTTCATATTACCGGTACATCACATATCTGCAACGACGGACCGTGTTTTGTGACTTGTAACAGAATACAGCTAACAGTCGACAATTGTTGTTGTTGTTGTTTGTTTTCTGTTGTTGTTTTTGTTTTGTTGTTTTTTGTGGGTTTGTTTTTTGTTTTTTTTGTCCGGGCAATCCTTAGTGCAGCGCTAAGAGTCATCAAGGCTACACTTTGCTATGGCTGAGTCAACACTTTACTGGTGTTAAGTAAGTAACCGTTGTGCAGGAATCAACGCAGGCACATGCCACCATTTACTTACCTGGTTGTAACCAAGGTACTGCAGCACATTGTCTGAGACGTACAGAATTGTACCATCAGCGGTTAGCACCAGCAAAAATCCGTCCAGAACCTAAACAAACAAACAAAAAAAATCAAAATGTATTTCATTCTGTCGAAGATAATTGGATGTTATGACACTTTACTGTGGATTGAAAGTAGTGTTTTGATAGGTGTCCGTGAAAAACTGTTGTTGTTGTTTTCAACTCGACGACTGGTCAAACAGGGACTACTTTCGCTTTTTTTAAAAATCGTCTGCTTCAGTACGCCTTGAGTAGCTTCCCTTGTCGAGGGGGCGTCACCCACGCGGAGAAGCTTTTCCGAAGCTTTGTTTCGCTTGTCGCTGTGTTTGCACCCATCGTGCAGCATGGTTTTGGCGTTTATCATCACAACGCTAAATGGGGACAGTCCCCTAGTACTCTATTACCAAATTTACGGGCAGGTTGTGTCTTCCAAAGACGGTAGTAGCACGGATGCAAGCGCAGAATGTGTTCGTCGCGCCCGGAAAAGGCACGTCGCGAGGATTGCAGAAACTGTGCATTCGGAGTACCAGTTTCGACGCGAAGTTAACAATCTAACGCCAGACGAAGACATCCAGCGCCTCAGCAACGACGACACGCTGCCAGATTTCGAAGTTGGACACTTTCTTACGTCTGTTCCAGTGATCGACGAGTCCTTGAACTTGGACGTCGCAAGGAATGACCAAGAGAGCCAGCACGTGACGTGGATGGGAGCAGGACTCACTGGCTTTATCCTGCTGTGTGATGCTTGTGAGAATCGGGTGCTAGCTGGACAGGTTCTTCGCTTACTGGTCCGGTTTCTTCAGGAGCATGTGCGTGTGCTGAGCCAGCCATCAGAAGTCGCCACCCGCGTGGACCGGGTCGCTGAGGTGCTAGAGAGAGTGTTGCCGGACGGAAACTTGCTGTTCATGAACCATCGTGTGGTCAGGCACATCGAGAAGGAACTGGACACTGCCATGAAGACAGCGCCATGAACTTGACTTGTGCCATGGGTTATCAGATTTGTAACCACTATCTATGTTTGCATGCTCTGTGTGTGTGTGTGTGTGTGTGTGTGTGTGTGTGTGTGTGTGTGTGTGTGTGTGTGTGTGTGTTTGAGATACTGTTGGATTATGTGGAGAAGGTTTCACAAGAGTAAACACTGGCAATGTGGTGCAGAATTCACATGGATGTGGAGCATTGGACAAGGAATATTCTGTTTCTAGCATTCAGTTCCTGTGTTGAATGAGTTGCAGTCAGTTCGAAGAACAAGGCCCTTGTCCACCTTCAGTATACAGTGTGTTACGAAACTGGTTATTTAGGGCAATTGCCTTTGACTCCCAGAGCAAAGATTTCATTCATAAATTGAAGTCATATATGCAGTTCCATTTTATGGACCCCAAAGACTGCATTTGTGTGATGGTGGTCATCCACTGTGTGTGTATACATGTGTGTGTAAGAGAGACGGAGAAAGGAAAGGAGAGACAGAAAAAGTGAGATTTGAGCTACATGTATGTGTATCATTTGTCCGTGTAACAGCATGTATGATGTGGCCTTGAAGTGAATCAAAATAAAGTTGGTAAAACTATTATCAGGAGTCCATAATTTCACACTGAGATTTTGTGTGTGTGTGTGTTTAAAAACAATGTGGACTTTTATGTGCCTGTTTCTGTCATCGTGCATCAGTTTGACAGAGTCTTTTAGCGAAGATTTTTTTCTTTGTGTGTTATGTGGTTGGTTTGTGGGTTTCATTTTTCTACAGTTATTTAACTTTTGCCTATTCATACCCGCACTTCCATTGAAACATGGGTCCTACTAATTACCGAAAACAACCGAAAACAACTCTTAATACGGGTAGTACGCAGTTAAAACATAGAAATAACAACACATAACCATGATTAAAGGTGAAAAAAGAGGCCTTAAACTAGTTAAAAGGAAAAAAAGTACTTATTCACTCCAAGAGAACAGGACGAAATGAACGTGTCTCCCAAGGGAAGCGACTCCGTCTGGTCCGGACTGGTTATTTTCTGTAATGTCACCTTTTTTCTTTTTAGCTTTTTTAAGGCCTCTTTTTCACCTTAAATCATGTTTGTGTGTTGTTATTATGTTTGTGTGTTGTTATTTCTATGTTTTAACCGCGTTCTACCCGTATTAAGAGTTGTTTTCGGTCGTTTTCGGTTGTTTTCGGTAATTAGTAGGACCGTTGAAACATCTGTAGCTTAGTCAATTTTCCTGCTTCCAGTGTCAATAAGAGTATTGGGGAGGTGCTCACCAAATATTGCGTAACTTCGGTTGTACACAAGTAAACGATAATTTAGTCCCCGATTTCACATTTTGACGTGCACGGAGTTGAGCGCAGATCGCGCATGTTGGCAAACATGGCACACAGAGTGTTATGCCCTTTTAGAGAGACTGGCCTTTTTTCAAAATTCACACGAGTGGTTGCAGCAAAACAAATATACACCTCTAAAACTACATCCTATTGGCTACCATTTAAAATAAAAACAGGTTGGGGAATTGCTGAAGGAAAAAAAGACTGAAACCTAGGCCAGGGTGCAGCAGTAGCACACGACTGTGGGACCACAGGGGCAACGCCCCACTTCAGAAAAACAAATTTTAGCATTTTTAAAGGCATTTAGTAGCCTCTACTGGCACCCAGGAGTTAAATTTATACATATACTGCTTTGGTACTGATATGCAAGCCTTTAAAAGTGAAGTCCCACTGTTACATGTATCATGATACGTGTGCAGCCTTTTCCCCCTTCCTTTTTATGGCTGAAACTTGGATTTTTTTTGCTGAAAGGAGAGGAAATTTGACTGGAAATTGCCAAATGACTGACAAGTCCCCAGCCTGTAAAAAAGTAAATAGGTGTTTCTGTTCAGAAGTTACAAAGAGATGAAATACTACAGGCGTACAGAGGCTGCGGACAGCCGGCCAGAACACACCTGGCGATGAGCAGTGCTGCATTCCGATTGGCTAGCTGTGAAGGGGTTAAAAGAGGGCAAAGAATGGCATTGGTGCACTTGTACTGTACGTCACGTGTACATGTACTTGAAAAATCACGGCTCGGACAGTGCAGTGTGAGCCAAGGGCAGATGTTTGGCGCTGGAGGAGAAAGTGGTACCACTACTCCTAGACTTCCACCTGTGTGTTCTGGCGACATCAGTCAACACGAGTAGCGCTGCTGACAAGCAGTGTTTGTCCAGGCCCTTGTCTTAAGTGGCGCTTGACAGTGCCAGGCTTTTATTGTTCTCACTGACTGGGTCCACCACTCTTGATGTCACCCCGTACTCCCGCCATCCTCCTCCTCCTCCTTCCTCTCCCCTTCAATCCTTGTGAGGGGGGCATTCAACTCTTCTCTTTTGACGGGTGGACACCGCGAGGGTGCAGTCAACATGGCGCGAGTGTTTCCGGTGCTGTTCTGCTTCAACACTGAGGGAAAGGGGGGGGGGGGGTTGAGAGCTTAACGTCCTTTTCCACCACGTTTGAGTGATATCAAAGACGGGCCAACTAGAAAAAGGCCAGCACAAATATTTGGCCCCAGCCGGGCTTCGAACGTTCGACGATGACGATGACGCCATGTGCTTGAGCATGCTTACGTCTTACGTCTAACGCGTTAGTCAGAGTCGTTGCCGGTCTGGTGCATACTAAACAGCCCTCTTCTCAGTCACACTGGCGTCGAGAGACCGAAGTCCGTTGAAAAAAAAAATCGGAGCTACTCAAAGTTGAAAATGGGAATACTGGGTGCTGCTGCTGCTTGACTTGGTGGTGCTACTATCTGGAGCTGAGCAGCACCGGAAGCACTCGTGTCAATGTCGATTGCATCCCATGGACACACGACTGCATGTTTTGGTTGGTACCGCAGCGCTGACAAGAACAGAATGTGGGTGGTGGGTATGTCCTACCTCTCCCCCCTCCACACACACACACACTGATCGTCAATAAGTTCAATTTCCGAAAAGACGATACCAGTTCGAGGAAAGTATACAATCCGACTAAAACAAAAATGCACAAATTATACCCCCCCCCCCCCCCCCCCCCCCCCCCCCCCAAAAAAAAAATAATAAAAAAATCCTGATAATGTTTCTAAATAATTTTAACGTGTACACTGAGAAGTGACAAAGCCAGTTTCCACCGTCATACATTGAAATAACATGAATAATCCGACTGATCTGTAGGTTTAGAATGGTTTTGCAAACAACCACAAAAAAATGTTTTTTTTAAAAAGAGGGTGGCGGGGGTTCAGGCAATGAAAGACTTTTAACAGTGTATTTGTCAGTGTCTCTCAAAATCAGCTAAGATCTGAAAGAGATTGAAAGTAGTTTTAAGAAGGGAAAAAAGGCATCTAAGAAATCAAACGCATTTTACTCTAATGCCCCATGATCTGACCTGAAGGCCTGACAGTCCCTGGATCAGCTCCTGCGGGTCGTCGTGACTCGGCACGTGCACCCCGGCACTTGGCGAGTTGTGTCGCTGTCTAGAGCGTTTGTTGTCGCCGTGAGATGCATTTGTAGCTTCTGGCCCCTCTTGTAGACCTGCGGCTGCACACACACACACACACACACACACACACACACACACACACACACACACACACACACACACACAAGTTTGGATATGACTTGCGCCATGTGCTCGTGCTACGGCAATAAACTACAGTAAAACAAGAAAATGACAACTCGTATCTATGGAAGGTAATCGTACGCTAACGAGGCTTTCTGTTGGTTCAGTGCCAGTCTTGGAGTCTGAGATGCTGTCACTGTACAGGCCGGTGTCTACGTGGTACGGTGGTAGACACCACGAAACAGCTCAGAATGACCTGAGAGCCTAGACATCTTTATAACAATGATAATAAAATGGTCCTTTTAAAACCCTCTGTACTTCAAGAAACCTAATATCGTACGTGCCAAGAACCTACCCAAACTGCAATCGTACCTGTGGGCGTTAAATGACGTAGAATTGACGAGAAAGCACTTGTGTCAGGAAAAAACATTTCTTTACCCTTCCCCCATCCCCCCACTCCACGTAAAAGAAAAGTACGGAGAGAAAACAACTACGCCGACATTACAATTCTTGATAAAATGAACAAATTCATCAATCACGACGGCCTCTGGCTGAGCGATCCCACTTCTTTCAAATTTACCTCTCAAAAACTGATGCGAGAAAGAAAAGAGGAAAAAAAAAGGGGGGGGGCAGCCCCACTAATAGAAAAGCCGTGTAAAGTGGCGCACTCTCCTACGAGTGGAGGAGCCCGAAGAGCGAAGCTACAACCATCAACTTTCACTGACACCTGACAGGCGAACGTGACTTGCGCCAGGTAGACCACGCCGGTTCGATCCGATCCGAGCTCACTGTGCCTAACGCGGCCAGGCTGGGGCTTATTCCGGCATGAGTGCCTTCGCCATTGGAAGATGAGTTGCTGTTTGTTTTCTCGAGTGGAAAGCAAAGTTTGGAGCGATTCGATTTTGCTACACCCTCTCTGAACGGTGCGGAGTGTTTAACAAGTGAGAGCGCGCTTATGGGAAGGAAGACGGAGTGTGGTTTGATTGGTGTCGTCTGGTTGATGGGGAAGAAACAATTACACTGCACTTTTGACGTCGGTTTTTTTTTTGGTTTTTTTTGGACGCTGAAAACAACGGGTCAACCGAAATTCAGATTCAGTGTCAGGGACATAATTATGAACTTGTATCTGCCGGTCTGTAATCCTACAGTAAATTAATCAAGAAATAAATTAACATTAATCTAGAAGGACGACTGACCCATAACCATGGTAACCTGATACGTATTCGAACGGGATTATTTGGCTGGTTCGTTGGTTGGTAGTTTCATGTCCTTGTCTACCACGTCAGGGTGATATCAAAGACGGGGCAACGAAGGAGAAGCTGCTGTACAATTTTTTGGCTCTCAGCGGGGATTCGAACTCACGATCCTAGCATTAAAGGTCCAACGCTCTGCCAGCTGAGCTATTGCTGCTCCCGGGCCATGGGAGGGGAAGGTGCTCAGACAGACAAACAACGATGCCGGAAACTACACAGCCCCACCCCACCCCCACCCAAAAAAAAAAAAAGGGAAAAAATCAGCACTACCAGAGTACAAGGGTCAAATTTTATTGCAATTTAACAGTACAGTGTGCCCAACGCTTCTTTGCAGAACACCTGTCCATGGGTGAACTCAGATGTTTTTGCTCTGCTAATCACATCGTTTAGAAAAGACTTGCTCATACGCACACACATGGTGACCTACCCTGGCAGTATCCCTTGGTCCTGAGGAAGGCGATGACGAGACGGAACACTGTCTGACTGTCCAACTTCCTGCTCAGCGCCGTCCTGTCCACGGGCAATAGAGCCTCCAGTGCCTTCACTTCCGTCCGCAGCTTGTCCCGGTATCGCTTCGACTTGAAACTGAAAGCAACCATTGACCACGCATTGAGAACGCTAGATGCCTTCAGCTGAAATGCCAACGATAATAAGCAGACAAGTCTCACTGTTGAAATTCTTTCATTCTTTATTTCTTTTAGGCGTGGAACGCACGGCATATTTAGGTACGTCAACAAATTCTAATTAACTTCGGATCGACCACATAAATGTTCACGAAGACGGATTCTCGTGACGAAAAAATAAAGACCGACATTTGACTAGAACAAAAAGCTGAGATAATAATATTATGCAGACTCGACGAAAGCTAATAATGAAACCAACAATACTCCGCTCCCGCTCTCAAACAGTTGGTTGGTTTGCCGGTGTAACGTACGTCCTTTTCCGCCACATAAATGTGATCTCAAAGACTAAACAACAAGGAAAAGGCCAGCAAAAGTTGCGGCTCACAGGCGGGAATAGAACTCACGACCCAAGCATTGAAAATCCAACAGTCCAACAGATCGTCCATGACAGACAATAATGTAACAGTAACAATTCTTCTTCTCCCCTCAGCTGGGGAGACGTTCTCCGAGTGAAAAGACATTCAAGTAACGTCAAGACCGATCAGTTAAGTCTATTTACCCCTTTGCGTCTTTCATCCCGGCCGAACCTCTGATTGTAACTTTTTTTTCTTTTTTTTTTTACGAAAGGATGTTTAGTGGGACGTCAGTGCCGACCAAAGGAGAGACTGTATTCAATAGCGTGACGCAGCCAAAAGACAAAAGAAATCGACACTTTAAGGTCCTTCGACACCTTGAGCCCCTCCTCCGCTACCTCCAGTCGTGTACTAATCTGACCAAGGATTAGACAGTCACGTAAAATAACGTCCCGAGTTACAGAGGCTAAAGCTATCACTTTCACGCTCACTGATCGTCCTGAGCTGTTTTCGTGGTACGTATCTTTCATCACACTATCTTCAAGTTGGACACCTGGAGAGCGGCAGCTTCTGGAATGCTGACACTGAGCCAGCTGAAGCGTACCCGATGACGCGGCGACCACATTGGGCGCTCCCAGTAGTGTCACAACTGTCGTAGAATTTGAATGTTCGACCGCTCGCGTAACTGAAGTGTAATCAACATTGTGTCGCATTAAGAGCTATACTAGTCGTCAAGTTAGAGTATTTCGAGCGTACAGGCGCACTCACGAGCCGAAACTGGTCCAAAACATAAGTTGACCTCCCTACCAAAGATGGAATTAGCCCGTTTAACGAATACACAAAGGGGGCCAGATATTCCGGCGATAAAAGCAGATCAGCCGAATCCATTTACCCTTTTCCATCCTTCATCCTGACTGAGTTTCCGATTCATACAAACTTTTTGCTGAACATGTTCCTAGGCCGTCTGGCCGGCGACCAAAGGAGAGACAGCCCAGTCTTACGCCGCCAAAAGACAAAAGCAATCGGCACTTTGAGAGGGCCTTTGACACATTGAGCCCCTCCTCCACCACCTCCAGCCGCGTACTAATCTGCCCCCAATCGAATCGGGCCAGTAAGTCCATCATCTAGAATTAGAAAGTCACGCATACATAGGTAGGCCAATAACTGCCTGAGTCAATGTACACACAAAGGGCTAGGTACCCCGTGGGTCGACGTCCGACCCGACCCGTACGGAAAAAGGGTCTAACCGCCGTAGTGATTGGTCAGCGCTTGGGATCTTTTTCCAGAAAGGGGGTGGACATGTCAGCGGACTTATGATTGCTGTTGGTGATGATAATCCGACAGGACAAACAGCGTTTGGCACGGCGTCCCCTCCCTGACGTGTCTCTCAGTGCCGGAAACGTTCATGGGGGTGCGTACCTGCGTACCACCAGGTGGCGTGGTTTCTCTTCCTGCCTGACTTCTGCCCAAGGCTTCATGGCTGACTCGAGTATACAGATTATAAGTTTATAATTATTTGATCATACATTTTATGTGTCAGTTATGCTTCCGTCGTCAGTGAGTTCGAATCCATACTGGAAGCAAAACGGCTGTGCTGGCTTTTGCCTCTTTGCTCCGTCCTTGATATCGTCGTTACAAGATGGAAAATGGCGTTAAAACTGTTATGGAAATGTTCAGTCGGCAAATTCCAGATAAACGCAGTTCTAAGTTTCGAAACCTAAATAGATGAGCTGACCCTTCGTACCAGGTGATTGTAATGTGTTAATGTCCGGTGTATGAGAGAACGCGTGTGATTTACGTGAGCGTGCGTGTTGACTTCAGTTCGCAGTGCTCTGAGCCTAAGAATCGGATTAAGTACCTATATTATTAACACGATTCTTTTCTTTTTTTAAATTAAGAAAGACATCTTTTAACAGTGTTTTGACGCACCTTTCGTTTTTGTTCGTTTTGTTTGTTTGTTTGTTTGTTGTGTGTGTGTTTTTTGTTGGTTTTTTATTTTTGTTGTTTTTTTTTTTTTTTGGGGGGGGGGGGGGGGAGGGTGGCTTCTTTGTTACAAGTATACACAATACAATACACAATACTACTACTGCACATCACAATACAACATTCATTATTATTATTATTATTAAACCCGCATACAACCAACCGACCAACGTGTACTATGCACCCTGAGCAGAAGTCCTGCCGGGAAAAGAAACCACGCTAGCGGGTGGACGCTAGGTATGTTCAGCGTGTTCCGGGTTGACACCTACAGGACCGTTACGCCGTCACGGTAAGCTGTGTCGGCATGGGGTAATCAGTGTGTCATCCCTGTACTGCCATTGTTTGTAATTCCTATTTGACTAAGACCTCCCACAGAACTGTGTGAGAGGGCCTGGCCTACGTATGAATACATATGGTCGGGTGATAATGCACGGATTGGTGGAAAGTCTTTGACTGACGATGGATTCGAAGACACTGTTGGCTAGCTTAACAGCTGATCGGAGGGACATCTTGGTTTGTGTTATGAACGGGAGAAATACCAATGCTAGATGACCGACTGGGAGAATTTCTCTGCCTGACTGTAGGATGGACAAAACCTCTTTTTTTTAAAATTCTAGACCAAACTATTCTGGAGCAAAGTTTTCGTTGGAACATGGAATGGGTGAAGATCTTGACATGACAATCGCTGGGAAATGAATGGCTTAACAACAACAACAACAACAACAACAACAACAACAATAATAATAATAATACTGAATGAAGATACGATCGAATCATGTGCGCAAAACGCCGAATTTTCAGTATGCTAGACAGGAGAAAAAGAAACAGTTTATAATGAAACAGTTTGAATGAATGAATGAATCTTTATTTGACGACGATGACGTCAGCAAGCCAGTTTTATCCTTGCCGTTGCTAAAACTACAAGGATGGGTGGGTGTGGGTGTTTGGGAGTGTAACGTCCTTTTCCACCACGTATGGGTGATATCAAAGACGGGGCGACGAGGAAAAAAGCCAATACCAATAATTATTGGGCCCCAGCCGGGATTCGAACTCACCACAAGAAATCAGAGAGAGAGACAGTGACAGAGACAAAGAGATTCTTCGCATACAACGCATCGTCCCTTATCATCGTTATCAGGTTTCCTCGCGATCTCTTCATCGCGGCTAATATTCCTGAAACATGGCGTAATTTTCATATCAAACACTAACACTTGTAGTAGACGTTTAGGCGGTACATATCTCCTACGCTAGCGCCCAGCTGTGAGCACTGCTCAATCCTACTTGTGGTCAAGAGTGTAGCGGCAGAGTCTGAAGCATCCGATAGTCCGGTGACACACTGACCACCCATCCGCTCGTCATAGATACTAGGGCCAGAGTGGCTTGCCTAGGGCGCGTTTCTGTCGCAGGGGGGCGCGTTTTAACACCGATAGGAGAAAAATTCGGAAAACGCTCAAGCGTCGTAAGAATAGCTAAATTCTTGGCGGCGGCCGTAATCTGGTGACACGATAGCGTGTGAAATTTGTGTGCCAGTTTTCAGTTTGTTTGTGTTCCAACTATGCGATACGTGGTATCCTTGGGTACGAGGCGGGTAATATTATGATGTACCAGAGACTAAGAGCGGGTAGGTGGGTGTTTGTTTGGGAGTTTAACGTCCTTTTCCACCACGTATGGTGGATATCAAAGAAGGGGCAACGAGAAAAGGCCAGCACAAAATCAATATTTGACCCCAGCCGGGATTCGAACTCACGACCAATGCACTGAAAGTCCAGCGCTCTCCCATTCGGCTATCCCGGCTCCCCGAGAGAGAGATTTTGACTTTGACATTGACTTTGATGCTTTATTTAACAACGGTATAAGATGTTGGTTACAATAACCATTTTTCGAACTTTCCGTTGAACACTAAACTACGAGTTACGTCATAATGGTATTATAAAAGCACAAGAGAATCAAAAAGAACAAAAAAAAAAAACAACCAACCAACCAAACAATCCCCCCCCCCCCCCCCCAAAAAAAAAAAAAAAAAAAATAGGGTATGAGCAAAACAATCAAGCTATGAGATTGGGTTGGTGCGTTTACATTTAACCAACCCGGTTGAAAAGCGACCCGGATTCAACCCTCCTACGGACCCGGGTTGAACCCGGATGTAGGGCTAACCTACATTTCAGATCTAACATGCAACTGGCGTCATGATACAATGCTTTCGTCAAGGCATGACGACGGGCATGACGTAAGTTTTCCTACGTCATTGTCAGGGTTAGACTTTGCACAGAATGTCGCGTAAAACGCTCTTGACCCGAGTCCAACCCGAGTCGAGGTACGCTGCCATTCTAATACATTATTCTAATTTAAAAAAATACAAAATAAAAACCCAAACAGCTGAGTACACACAAATAAAAGTGTTTAGCATAACTCTCTCTCTCTCTCTTTCAATATTCAGAATAATTTTTTTTTATGAAAGTCTTCCGAGCATCACTCACTCACTCTATCAAAGTGTTTTCGTCAACGCCTGTCCGTCAGACGACCGTGTTTGTCTCGTCCCCGCGAGCGGCCAGTGCGTTAAAGTCCCATTACGTTATCAGCACTGAGTGATAAGCCAGCCAGATTGACAAAGAAAGCGCAAACAGGCCAAACTCAGTGATTTGAGGCTGGGGGGAAACAATGGTTGGCGAAAACAGTGTCGGGCCGCGCTAGATTGTGGGGGTATCAGTCAAAGACCCGTATTTACGCTTTTACTCGGCGAAAACTTAAACAAGGATCAGGTCTATTTGCGGAGAGGTTTAACAAAAGTATTTTCTCACCGGCGGGTTGAATTCCGTGGACATCGTGTGTATGTCCTACATGATTCGTCTGAGATCAGGTTCAAAGATGTTGTGAGGGAACGCTTAGACCGAAAGAAAGTACCGCAATCCATTCAATGCTACGTTTCGATCCTATTACAATCCGTTCGATAGTGTCGATGTCGCCTGGATAAAGGGGCTAAACGCCCGTCAGATACATAGCGCTTAGGCTTTTTTCCCTCCAGATGACGGTAAAGTCTTAGATTAAAAGATTTACAGCGAAAAATTCCGTAGGACTTCCTTAATGGCCTTAGTTTTCTTTTCAACGTTTACAAAAGTTCACAACTGGGATCTACGCAACATTCGTTGTAATATAGAGGATCAGCAGTAAGACCCACAATTTTTCTTAACAACTTCCTGGGTGGCCGGGCACTTGATCTTCGTTGTTACCTCACTAGTTGAGATCGACAACAGACGACTCCACTTCGCAAGCCCTGAAGCTAAAGCCTCGCCCCTTTACTCTGCTGTGTATTGGCAAACCACAGTACGTCCATGACGCCATTTTATAGCAAAAGGGGTGATTTCAAAATGAAAGACATTGACGTAATGGTATGTTTCCTCAAATGACGTCAATGGACTCTTATGTACAGCTTTCTTTCCACGTTTCAGTCATATCACCCCTCGCCCCTTTACTCTGCTGTGTATTGGCAAAACACAGTACGTCCATGCCGACATTTTATGGCAAAAGGGGTGATTTCAAGATGAAAGACACTGACGTGATGGTATGTTTCCTCAAATGACGTCAATGGACTTACAGCTTTCTTACAGCTTTCAGTCATATCGAAACTTCCCACGTGCTTCCCTATTTGTAGCGTCTGGCAAGAAAGTTTGCCAGGCCATGCCATGTGGTGTGCTCATCGTTGTGCGGCACGCGACTGATTGGCTGAATTCTGGGGGCTCGCCCCCTTTAATTGACAGGAGTGGAGTCGGCTATTGTGATGGGATCCCACAAAAGGGGAACAACAGTCGCATAGTCACTTTCAAGAAAACAGAAGAAAAGAGAGAGAAAAAAAAACCGGAGCGGGGATGGGGTGGAAGAAGGCGTCAATTTTATCGATTTTGAGATTTTTTTTTTCCATTTTCAGGTCCATAAACATCTTCTGTGGAAGTTTCAAGCCTCAAAATAACTTGTATGTGACGAGGAGCATTCTTTACAACCACGCCATACTGGCTTTATTTCCATGTCACACTTTTAGTTTTATATACGTGTTCTTCAATGGTTTCTTCTTCTATGAGACCGCTGACTTTAACATTCCATATCTCAGGTTAAAAGTTCTTTTCAATGTTTTAGCCGAAGAGATGGTCTCAATTATTTCACTTCAGTGATTTCCGGTTCAGCGATTGAAAGTGTTTTTGTTTTTGTTGTTGTTGTTGTTTTAAGGAAAATGCCTTCAAAGTTTCTCAATGCATGTCTTTAGAATAATACTAAGAGTCTCGTAAATTAAAACGTACTCATAAAATGTTACAGAAGAACCCCGCAGAATGGCGTGATTGGAGGAAAATGGTCTTTGTAATTTGCAATGCGGGTCATTTGATTCAGTCAACAAACCCCGAAATCTGCCCAAAGGTCAAACTAACTGCCTTTGCATGTTTTGGGGGATGTTCGCTAGACATCTGTGATGTTAGTTTAACTGGACTGAACTGGGGCCGTGGTCACGACGCGAACGCAAATTTCTTTGCGCAAATAGGTTGCGGATCGTAAGTGCGTACGTGGCTACGTGAAAACTATCTCTTCCGCCAGTTGGCCGGTCACGACGCGCACTTACTGGAAACGGTGTCACGTACGGGTTATTTTTAGATAGGTGTGGGACCCCTGGGATTCCCACGGAAAACACCATCACGTGACCTGCACAAATTCTCCTTCCAGCGTGAAGAGTGAAAGAGTAGAGGGGGTGTGTTCACTACGCGTTCACTACAGAGTTTTTGATCGAGTCATGTTTATCTGCCGTAGCGTCAGGTTAAATGCGTGGCATGTATGTGAAGAGTGTGATCAGCGAGGACAGACCGAGGGCGTTCAGCACTGAACCAGTCCGAAACACACACAACAAATGTTAACCCACAAAAAGGAAACAAATCAACCCACGATGTGTGTACGGCCGGCCATACAGGCCTTTGCATTGCAGGGTGCGTAGTGAACTGAACGCGCCCCCTCTACACGGGTACCTCAAGTCGTCCTACAGCAGATCGCACAATTCCTGCAGGTCTCTCCTCCTAAATCTAAACCTTTGAAGCATGTCCACATCGTCGTACGAGTCAAAAGGGTTAGTACGATCGCGGAACACCCTTTCCCGTCGCAATGCTCTTCTCATTTGCAGTTGGTAAATCAAGCGGGCCGCCATTTTTCAGATTTACGCAAAGGCTACGGCACCTTTCCGACACCCTCCTAGGTGGTGTACAATACGCAAGGGTTTCCGAGCGGCCGTAACTCTGCGCAAACGTCATGACCACCCAATTTTATCACAAATCGTAAGTTACGGACCCTCGCGTGCGTAAATCGGTGGCGGAAAAGTTACGAACGCGTCGTGACCACGGCTCCTGAACATTTGTAATCTAGGTTTTTTGTGGGTTTTTTTTTTTTTTTTTTTGTAACTGTTTGTTACGTCTGCTTGCGTGGGAGCGATGGGCTGAAGGCTGGATGGATGGGTGGGGCAGATTGGGGGGGGGGGGAGGGAGGAGTAGGGGGTGCAAGCAGGCAGGGACGGAAGAGGCACCTTTGATTCTGAGGCAAACAAGAGCGACAACTTTGCACAATTTTCCGGCATCTTAGCAACACACTAATCCTGAGCAAAACCTGTCTGTAGCGCTGGGTGTAAAGGTTTGCCGGGCCCGACATCCTGACTGATGTGTTTGGACCGGGTCCCGCGCCGCTTCTGGGCCGACACAATATGGATTATGTCCACGAGGACAGCATGGGGCTTGCCGACACACTCACACACTGGTACTCCTACCGGGAGTTTTAGTTGGTTGCTTGGTTTGTTAGGGGGTTAACGTCCTTTTCCACAAACTATGGGATGATATCAAAGACGGGACAACGACAAAAAAGCCGGCACAAAGTTTTGGGCGAATACTGGAACGAATGCCATTGGAGTAGGCGAAGAGGTTGGCAGCCCCCCTGCCCTCCCCCCGCCACCACCCACCCACCCCCCACCCCCACCCCCTCCAAAAAAAATCGAAGATAATGTGTTGAAAAAAAAACAAAACTTTTTTGCATGACAGTTTTATCTGATTGTTCGTTGGAACACTACAAAAGGGCACGCACTGTTTGTGACTGCTCTCTTTAATGTAGAAGATTATCCAATGTTTTTTTTGTTGTTGTTGTTGTTGTTGTTTTTTTTTGTTTTGTTTTTTTTGAATAACGTTGGCGTTAAATCGAATGCAATGAACTCCGGAATAGAAACCGTTCAACAAGGACAAAAACGCATGAACTTTGTTTTTAAACTTTTAACTCAATTCCTACCAAGTAAGTTTGAGGTTGTCCACGAGTGGCCTACCCCCTCCCTCCCCCCTCCACCCCCTCCTCAAAAACAAAACAAAGTCTGCGTGGATTTAAATTTGGCTTAATTGAAGTGTTGCACTTTGATTATACTTATGTTTGCTGCAGTAAGAGCCGTTACGGAACCGCCAATCCCGCTTGATTTTCGCGTACAGGGCCAAAACCGAAAAAGAGCCAAACACGTGACATCCTCGTGCGCGGTACGGAAATGTGTGTTAAAGTTAAACAAGGACAATACGCATAAACTTTTAAACGAAAAAAAAAAACCCCAAAAGTTTCTTTAGGCTGTTATCATGAATAATTTCTGCTCCGTGGGGCACTTCTGTTGTATATAAAGTTTTATCTAGTGACAGACAGTGATTTCATGACAAGGCAAACCATGTAGATATGGAATTCAAGTGCTCATTGTACAGTGTACTGGTCGCAAAATGTATCCGCGAGTGTCACTTTTTTAACGTAGCCATCTCCTCGGCAGGTCTGTTAGGTAAACACCAGCCTTACTATCCACTAAGATCGTGTTATTGTAACAACTGATACAAATGTGAACTTCCAGCAATGCGGCAGACAACTCGAGATGGGATACAGCACCCTTGACCTTTCTGCCAAGAATTCAGAAAGTTACAAAGTTCAGTGTTTGTTGTGCTCAACTCACTGTCAAACTCATTACGTTCTCGAGACCGTAATCCGTGGTACGTGCGCGAGCTGCGGGACCAAATAATTATGGAAGTTGTTCTTCTGCTCGACAAAAAGGCCACTTTGCCCATAATCACCTGTATAGACTCGTTGACAAGCGGCGTGTTACGATGGCATGGAGGGGAGAGAGAGAGAGCCGGAGAGAGAGAGAGAGAGAGAGAGAGAGAGAGAGAGAGAGAGAGAGTCAAGAATTAAAAAAACAAACAAAAAAAACTTCATTTTTCGATGGTAGAGGTATTTAACGTAAAACAGTCAATTTTCATACCCGCCGTTGCTAATTCTAGTGCTGGTGTCAAGAATTTTACCACTTACAAACCTGCACAGTGACAGCATCTCACAGGCTGACACCAAGCGAACAGAATGCTCTACGTGGCGCGAATGAGAATCAAGTCATGCTAGTGTTGCAACACCGCTCAGTAGGAGAATTTGAATTTCAACCTTTTCGCAGACGACCAGTAGACTGCTCTGTCTGGCACTAAGAGCTCTACTAATTATCAAGATAGATTATTTCGGGCGTACATGCGCACTCAAAAGCGAAACTGTTCCAAACAGAAGTTGGTTTCTGTAAAACCTAGCGAAGCTGGAAACAGTGGGTTTAAATGTCCCACAAGCTTCCACACAGCAACAGAGAAACCAGTTGCTAATGTCACTCATACAGGTCATCGCATGAAGTTTGTCTTGTGAATACTTTTCCTCCAGCAAGTTTATGATAGATGTTAAACAAGCTGCCGCCCTCAAAGGAAGGAAACGGCACCAGTTGTAGGCGGCCCTGGCAACGGTTACTTGGGGCTGCCGGGATAGGACGATTCAGCGTCAAGCCTAAGATATGGCCGTGTTGCAATTTTACAAACTCTGTGTGTGTGTGTGTGTGTGTGTGAGAGAGAGAGAGAGAGAGAGAGAGCAATGATCTGCCTGTAGGTAGAGTTCTCGCTGGACTTGGAGAAATAGTCGTGTTGCAATTTTACGAACTATCAGAGAGAGAGAGAGAGAGAGAGAGAACGAACAGTAACTTGCCTTACAGGAAGAGATTCCCTACCCTGGCACGCACCCCAAAAAGTCCAGAAACGTTCTGTTATGATCCCGGTGTAATTTGGTTACAATACGGTTCATTGATGAAAGCATGGCGCACGCTCTCTACCGGTTCTTTGCACGAATCTTGAGAGGCGCGTGCACTCGTGCAGAGCTCGTGCCACACGAACACGGAGACACGGACCTTTCTCAATGGGCCGCTCTCACACGACACTGCTCCGACCCAGCTTATATAAAAGTAACGACCATCTTCTGGGTGTCTTTAACGGTCGCCTGTCGGCACTTCCAGAACGGAGCTTATTGTGCGTGTGTACTGGTGACAAATGAATAGCTGAAGAGCTTGGAATCAGTTTATATCAAAAAAGTAACGACCAGCTTCTGGGTGTCTTTAACGGTCGTCTATCGACACTTCCAGAACGGAGCTTATTGTGAGTGTACAGTGGTGAAAAATGAATTGTTGAAGAGCTTGGAATCAGTTTATAAAAAAAAAGTAACGACCTTGATCTTTTAACACAGTCCGGCGATCTGCCCAAACTTCCAGGACGCAGCTTATTGTGAGCGTGTATTGGTGAAGCGGAATCAGTTTATATTAAAAAAGTAACGACCATCTTTTGGGTGTCTTTAGCGGTCGTCTGTCGACACTTCCAGAACGGAGCTTATTGTGAGTGTATAGTGGTGAAAAATGAATTGGTGAAGAGCTTGGAATCAGTTTAAAAAAAAAAAAATGCAACGACCTTTTCCTTTGAACACAGTCAGGTGATCTGTCAAAACCTCCAGAACGGAGCTTATTGTGAGTGTATAGTGGTGAAAAATGAAGAGTTGAAGAGCTTGGAATCAGTTTATTAAAAAAAAAAAGTAACGACCTTCATCTTTTAACACAGTCCGGCGATCTGCCAAAACTTCCAGAACGGAGCTTATTGTGAATGTATTTTGGTGAAAATGAAGAGTTGAAGAGCTTGAAATCAGTTTATATAAACAAAAGTAACCACCAGCGTCTGGGCGACTTTTAACACATTCCGGTGATCCTTCAACGGTTTTCTGCCAACACTTGCAGAACGGATGTTATTGTGAGTGTATACTGGTGCACAATGAAGAGATGAAGAGCTCGGGATCAGCTTCTGCATAAAATACGAACATCTTTTGAGGGTCTTTGGTTTAAACATGTTTATTCATTGAAGCCGGATCACCGTCAAGCAGTAAACAGTATTACATTGAAAGAGAGCACAACAAGTAAAACCTTATATATACGTGCTCATCTGCATGGCGAAGAAATTAGCGTGGAAAAACTGGACTGAAATGTAAAGACGTAAAAAAAAGAAGAAGAAGAATAGAGCAGGAAGAAGAAAGAAGGGTCTTCTGAGGTCTTTTTAACAGCCTTTTGCCAACACTTCAAGAACAGAGCTTATTGTGAGTGTACATTGGTGAAGAATGAAGAGCAAAACAGCTCGGAATCAGGTTGGAAAAGGAATGACCATATTCCGAGTTTCTTTTACAGTCTTCTGTCGCCACTTCCAGAACGGAGTTTATTGTGAGTGTTTATGGTGAGCTCGGGAGCAGCTTCTGCAGGAAAAACGAACATCTTTTGAGGGTCTGTAGCAACCCTCTGCCAACACTTCAAGAACGGAGCTTATTGTCAGTGTATACTGGTGTGTAATGAAGAGTTAAAGAGCTCGGTGAAGAATACAGGGCTGAAAAGTCTAGAATCAGCTCATATAGAAGTAACTACCGTCTTCTTGGGTTTTTTTTTTAAGACATCCAGCCTGCTGCCAACACTTCCAGAACAAAGCTTACTGTGAGTGTGTATTGGTGTATCATGAACAGCAGAAAAGCTTGGAATCAGCTTATATAATTATAAGGAATGATCATCTTCCGAGGGTCTTCAACAGTCTTCCGCCGACAATTCCAGGACGGAGTTTATTGTGAGTGTAAAATCATTGGCGAATAGTGAAGAGTTCAAGAGCTTGGAAACACCTTGGGTTAAGCAACGACCGTCTTCTGGGAGTCTTTATCGCAGTCCAGCCTTCTGCCAAAACTTTCAGAACAGAGCTTATTGTCAGTGTATACAGGTGTATATTGAAGAGTTTCAGAGCTTGGAAGTACCGACCATCATCCGGGGGGTTTAACGGCTTTCTGGCCAAGCTTTCAGAACGGAGAATATTCTGCATGTAATTAGGCGAACTGAGTGTACCATTATTATTTCAGTTGAGTTATTTTTACACGGTGTTCAGGAGGTGCTATCACATTTTCCCATAATAATAAGCCCAAATACAAAGTAAGGACCACTTTTAGGGTCTTTGACAGCTTTCTGCCAACGCTTCCAGAACGAATTGTGCTTGTTCTCAGGCGAACCGAGTGTGTTCTGGTGTATATTGAAGATGTGAAAGACTTGAAATCAGTTTATATTATAGTAACGACCATCTTCTAAGGACTTCAAAACCCTTTTGTTTTGTTTGTTTTTGTTGTTTGATTGTTTGTTTGTGTTGTTGTTGGGTTTTGTTTGTTTGTTTTGGGGGAGTCTTTTTTGGGGGGGGGGAGGGGGGCGAGGTTATAACTCTGTGCATATTGGAGTGTGGAAGCGTTAATCTGGACCAGTCATCTGCAAGCAAGGACTTCTGCCATTCAACCGAAATGGCTTGGAATCGGAATCAGCCTGTTGAAAAACGAATGACCATCTTGCGCAGTCTGTAACGGTCGTCTACTGTCATTGTTTCATGTTCCCACACGACATGGCTCAGAATTTGTCAGTGTGAATGTGCTGATTATCTTTCGCGGTCTCAGTCATACAGTCGTCTGCGACTGCGTCAGGAGTGGAGCTTTTGTGTGCACGCCTTCCTAAGTTAAGGATGTGTATTTCACAGAAAGTGGTGTGGATGGGTTTCCGCGCAACTGCCAAAGTAGACGAACCCACTCGTCAAGACCGGAGGCCAAAGACTCGCCCCTTTCCTCTGACAAATATTGGCAAAATACAGTGCGTCCATGACGCCGTTCTATGTGGAAAAGGGGCGATTCAGTTCAAGATGAAAGACATTGATGTAATTAAATAAATGAATAAATAAATAAATGTAATTAAATAAATAAATAAATGGTCTTTTTCCTCAATAACGTCAGTGGATTTGCTGCCTTCTTTCAATGTTTCATTCATTCATGATGGGAGCGTAGTCGTCCATTGTGCATCCGCAAACGAACCGCCTTACGTGAAAATGGTCATCTACGGGGCCTTTCGTGTCTTCTGTCGATGCTTTCAGACCGGAGTTACTGCATATAATTATGCTTCTGTGCCGGATGCGTGTAAGAAAGAAAGTGTGGTCTTTGGTAAAGTTTACTGTCATCCAGCAGTCTTGTTTTCTGTCTGAAAACCAGTGTATACCAATTTATGCTGGTCACGCGTTTACACACAAAACAGCCGGGCTCTTTCGACGCCATGACTTTTGTTTGAAGTCGAGTGAAGGTGTTAACGTTAAATTTGCAAAATGTTCACCACTCAGTATTCCCCACTTCATTAAAAAAAAAACAACTCAAAAACAAACTAACGCCTTCCCAAATGAACTCTATTCCGAGTGGTGTGTTCCTGTATCATATCGACCCCTTAACTTCTGCAGGCAATGAAAAACAAGAAATACCGCCCAGAAATGGATCGCAGGAACAAGTAAAAACGGGGTGATTAACAATAACGTGTGGTATCGCATCGCTGGAGATTAATGTCTCTCCGGGGTGGACGGGGGGGGGGGGGGGGCGGGGGGGGAAGAGAGAGAGTCCATAAAAATAGTAGAATAATACACAAGTCAGTGACGGATGGACAAAAACACAAGATAGATAAATAAATGCATAACAAAAAAAAAAGATAATTGAATAAATAAATAAATGTAAGTCCATGTTGTCTCTGTCTCTTTTTATTTTCTTCTTCTTTTCCGTTTTTTGTTTGTGTCTTTGTTTCTTTTTCTAATGACATGGAGAAACGTACGTGTATGAATTTTTTTCTTTGTTTCTTTGCTTAATTTTCTAAGGACATGGAAAATGTGTGTGCACGAGAGAAGGATGCGTGTGTACGCTTAGATGGGCAGAGGTCATTTCTAGAAAGCAAATTCATTCATGATTTTAATGCCTGTCAACTTGTTGTCAAACATCCTTTCTCTCCGTCAAAGGTTGCAGAAAGTCGGGCAAATCACTGAATTCTGTATTCACTCCCAATCACTTTGGCAAACTTTTTCACCGAGAAAAAATTATTAACCGCATTTTTGTGATTGTTATTGTTTATAGTTTAGTTTAGTTTAGTTTAGTTAGCCAGTTTACTTTAGCATAGCCTAGCTTTTACAACATTTTGTCTTACTATTTTTTAAATGAAACAAAATGTTACACTGTTTGTTATTATTGTTGTTTGTTTATTCGTGTTCTATGTTGTGTCTATATTGTTTCACCCCCAAAAGGCAAATGAAATGAAAACAAGAAGAGGCGAGAAGCTGTGTGATAACTCCCAACCAAGCAACCAGTTATTCCGAAAATACTGGGGGTTTTGTTGTTTTGTTGTTGTTGTTGTTGTTGTTTAAAACAAAGTGCCTATTTGATAAGAGTTTTTGAAAATTAAACGAATCCATTCCAGCCATTCAAAATTCAGAAGAGAATATTTATACTGGAGTTAGTTAGTTAGTTAGTTAGTCAGTTAGTTAGTTAGTTAGTTAGTTAGTTAGTTAGTTAGTTAGTTAGTTAGTTAGTTAGTTAGTTAGTTAGTTAGGGCTTAACGCCGCGCAAGAAACTGGAAACGATTCTGTGAACAAAGCGGTTTTGTCTGTTTGATTGTTAGTTTGTTTGTTTGTTTGTTTTCCTCCTCCCACTATTGAAAAAAAAAACGGAAAAAAAGTAAAAACCAAAAAAGTGCATACGCAATGCATAATGATTGAGTAAATGCTTGAGGTCGCCTTTTCTCAAGTTAGTCAAACAGCATGCATGCAATTATGAGAAATGGCGTATGCCATAATTTAAATTTAGTCTGCGGAAACGTATGTAGTAGTGTCTATGTATATCGTATTTTTTTAAATTATTTTTTTTAGTATTCGTAAACAGCGGATGAGTGTTTGCTAGGTGTCAGGTAGTATTTCTTGAGAATGTATTCGTTGACATTTAATCATCAGAACCCATTTCAGATTTTGCCCGTAAATTTCTATGTTGACTGCTTAGACACCCCGCTACTGAGTAAGAATATCAACAAACACAACATTGGAACACGCTTCCCAAAAACAAATCATAAGACATAAGGCGTGCATAGATTCGATCCCCACCTTTAAAACTGCAGTCAAAACATACTAGTTCTTAGACCAGCAGCAGTAATGAGGGATTGACAGAACTCTGTGTGTGTGTGTGTGTGTGTGTGTGTGTGTGTGTGTGTGTGTGTGTGTGTGTGTGTGTGTGTGTGTGTGCCATTTTATTTTATTTTATCTTATTTTTCTTAACTTTGCAAGCGCTTAGAGGTCGCTGAGTATAAGCGCTATATAAATATGCATTTTTCTTCTTCTTCCTATCATCATCACCATCAAGTCACATGCTTTGCGTTGAACAAATACGACGGCGCAACTTAAAGTATAAAGCAATAACAAACAAACTCGTTGTAAAGGTAAATTAGTTATGTCATGCAAAACGTCATATCGAGTGTACTGACATAAATTATACAAGTGTCACCACAAATCAAAACTTTGCCACATCATCCCAATGAAAAGAACGACTAAAGGTCGGAGGAATGGAAGTGTTATAGCGTGAATAATAATAATAATGTGTATTAATACAGGAGAATATATGGGAGTGAAAGAATATAATTATCACGTCTTTTTATTTGTTCTGCGTTTGTTTTTCTCTCAGTATCGATTACGTTAATCTTCTGATATACAGTGTAGAGTAAGTAACCTGTTCACCGATAAATAAATAAATAAATAAATAAATATCTAAATTGGAAGTTAAAAATAGCTTTCATGTTGTTTTATGAAACCAAATAAATAAAAAATCGGGAGTGCAACCGTCCAGGGCCCGCATGTAAAAGTCGGGGCTAGGGAGTTTAGCCCCGGGTTAGAGTCTAACCTCAAACTAAACTAGCTCTAGGGTTAAATTTTTTTGTTGTTTTTTGTTTTAAATCAGGAAGCGGGTCCATTCCAGCAAGGTGCCTATGCCGTTATAGAAGGATTTTTGTCTTTCTTTCTTCGCTTCCTTTTTTATTTAATTTTGTTTTGGGGTTTCTTTTGTCCTAGTCTGGGTTAGGCCCATAGCCGTGGGTTAAATTAACCTCGACTTTTACATACGGGCCCAGTCACTTAGAAAAGTGTCACTGAAATGAGAGTTTTGTTGGTTTTATTTTTTTTTTTTTTGGTTTTTTTTTTTTGGTTTTGGTTTTTTTGGTCACACACTCACTAGCACACTGACAAGCGCAAGCAGACGCGCTGTAGAACACAAAGTAAATACATAGCAGCATGCATCTACAGCTTCACTGAAAATTAAAAATGAATAATATTTTAAAAATACATGAACTCTTTCCTTCCAACTTACCTGGGATCAACTTTTGGTCTACTCGTCTCGCTTTTCTCTTGAGCTGACGATGAAGTCGATGATGTCGACGACGATGCAGATGTTTTCGATGACATGGTGCTTGGTGCTTGCTGTCTGATGCGACTCCCAGTGACGATGAATTGTTTAGTCTTTGCAAGTTCAGTGTTATTTTGACTTGGTCTCTCTCACTTTGCTATAAAGTTTCAGATCGATGGATACAGGAACTTCACATTTTAGCAAGAACTGCGATTTTGATATTTTCTCGTCCTCATAAAATTCTAAAGTCAGTTTCAGCGCCCTAAACTCACACAGCAATAGACAAGTACATATGAAATCCAAATGCACAGTATTCTTATATCAGCGATAGGTCTGTCATTAAACACATCATTTGCATTTGACTTGACACAAACAAACCGCACCCCAAGGAAATATGTAAAACGCTGGAGCGAGAGAGAGCGAAAGAGAAATCTCTGCACTTCTACCCTCGAGCTGTTTGACCATACATTGTCCGCCTGCATCCGATTTCTATGATCATTTTATCACACCGCCCCACCACAAGAATTGAACAAGGGGAGGGTGGAGAACAGGGGAGGGGGGGAAGGGACGGGACGGGAAGGAGGGGGAGTGGGGGACACGGGAAAAGGCGTAGGTGGGGAGAGGGTGTAACGGGCGGTTGAAGTGACTCGATCAGCGCTCGCAAAAGCAAAACCACAGTGTAGTGTTGAAAGGGTTGGGGGGGGGGGGGTGGGGGGAGAGAGAGGGTGTCGGGTCGAAGAGCGGGTGGGTTGGAGAGGGACAGGCCGGGGTGGGTGGGTGGCTGGGCGGAGCCAAACACAGCTGCCCGGCAGGTAGAAATTCCAGACAGCGGGCCTCGTCCCCCAGGTGAGGCCCCGAGCTAACAGTCGGCGCGGCCCGCACACCTGGTGTGACAGCTCAGCGAGAAATCATTACATGGAGTCTGGCACTAGCGCTATCGGGCCGATAAGTTACATGAGACTGCATAAGATGATGAGGGTGACTGATAGTGATGACTGTGACGACGAGGACGATGATGATGACGACGGTCGATGATGATGACGACGGTCGATGATGACGAAAACAAGAGCTGGCGATATTGCTGTTGTGGTCAAATACAAAATACGGACTGGCGGATAAACGTTAGGGAGTTAACGATTTCTTTTTTCCCCGAAGTTGCTTTATTTGTGTGATGGCTTGTTGTTGTTGTTGTTGTTGTTTGTTCGTCTTTTTTGTGTTGTTTGTTGGTGGTGGTGGTGGTAGATTTTGTTTTGTTGTTGTTGTTGTTTGTAGGGGGTTTGTTTGTTTGTATTTTGGGGTTTGTTTTGTTGTTATTGTTGATGTTGTTGTTTTTTATTTATTTACTTTTTTTTTGGGGGGGGGGGTAGGAGGGGGGGGGTGGAAGAGGGTGGACGATTAGGGGATTCCTGATCCTACGAAGTTTCCTGATTGGAGTGGCATTGAAGTCGTTCTGGTGTCTGGAGACTGGATCATGGTAAGAAATTACTGGAACTGAACTGCCTCAAAATTAAAAGGACAATACTGATGCCAAGGGCAGAGTGTCTTTTATTAAAGATTCCTAGTTGCTGTTGTTGTTGTTGTTGTTGGGGGGAGGGGAGGGGGAGGGTGGACGATAAGGGGATTCCTGATCCCACGAAGTTTCCTGATTAGACTGGCATTGTCGAGTCGTTCTGGCGACTGGATCATGGTAAGAAATTACTGGAACTGAGCTGCCTCAAAATTAAAAGGACAATACTGATGCCAAGGGCAGAGTGTCTTTATTAAAGATTCCTGCTGTGACGCAATATTCTGTTGACGTCGATGCATCTTTGTGTTACTTCGTGGCTTTTAAAAAAAAATTGTTATTAAAATAAAATTCTTTTGCTTGGCCCCTATCCCCCTCCCTCCCTCCCTTTCACAAGCACACCTCTCCCCCCCCTCCCCCCCCCACCATTCCCCGTCCCAACCTCACGTTGTTTAATTAGTAGTAGTAGTATCATTTGTTATTACTGTTGGTTTTGGTTATCAATATAATTGTTGTTGTTAAAAGTAGTGGTAGTACATGTAGTAGCATTTGGATACAACGTATCTCATCGTACCACTAAGCTGGAACGTGAATGTATTAAACATTTGCCGCTCTGTCGTAAAGCGGACGGGTGGTGTAGCGGGGTGGGTGGGTGGGTGGGTGGATATGGGTGCCCGCTGTTGATGAGTTTGGACTAACGGGGTAGATAGATGGTCGGGATAATGGAGAGCGGCGCCTGGAGTGGCTCTGGCAGAGAGGGGTGAAGTGCCGCGCCACAGATAGGCAGCCAAACTTGGGGATCACACCCGATCTGGTTCCCCCCAGCCAAATGTTGTTCTCTCTCTCTCTCTTTCTCTCTCTCTTGTTCCTGTCTTATTAGAGTGTAGTTTCACTTCCTACGGTTTTCTTGCCACTTTGTTTTTTTCCCTTTGCATTACATGTGTGTGTGTGTGTGTGTGTGTGTGTGTGTGTGTGTGTGTGTGTGTGTGTGTGCTGTTGTTGTTGTTGTTGCTTTTTGTTTGTTGTTGTTCTTTTTCAGAGGCTGAGAGGATTTTGGGAACTGTTCACCGCCACTATCCTGGATCTCGAAAACCAAAACATACTAGTCAGTAGCAGCTCCCCTGGCGTTCGAGTAAACTCGAAAACAGCATTGCCCCTGACATTCGAGTAAACTCTAAAATGGCAGAACCCCTGGCGTCCGAGTAAACTCGAAAATGGTAGGGCAAATATTAATGGACAGCAAACTCGAAACAAAGCAAACCTGGCCCGTTCAAGATCCCTCTCTCACCGATCGACCTGGGCCACTGACCGGACAAGATGTCCACCCCAGACAAAGCACTGGCTGGTGACGGGCGAACAGTGCCTGTTGAGAACATCGCCACAAGTTGAGGATTAGCGCCTATCGCTGGAAATTCTGATTTGATAAGACGGGCAAACGGACAAACCATCAGAACGCTTGCATGCTTGGTGCTGCAGCCTCTGTCTAGGGAAGTGAGAATGTTCTTTGTGGCTTTTGAGGAAGACTTTTTGCCAAATAGTGGACAGTAGTAGTAGTAGTAGTAGTAGTAGTGGTAGCAGTATTGTGGTGCGGAAGGAACAATTAAAAAAAAAAAAACAATAAAAGTCTATCTGTCGAGGGTTCTCTGACAGAATGTACTCTCTCTTTCTTCTTTCTATCTGTATTGGGGGAGCCTGGATAGCCGAATGGTAGAGCGTTGGACTCATGAAAGCTCGGGTCGTGAGTTCGAACCCTGGCTGGGGCCGAATATGTGTGCTGGCCTTTTTCTCGTTGCCCCGTCTTTGATACCACCCTTAGTGGTGGAAAAGGACGTTAAACTCCCAAACACACACCCCACCCACCCTTTTATCCGTACTGGTTGTACCTTGTGTGTATTGGATATCCTTTGGGCGCTGCACGGCGGCTGACCCTGGTTCGGGGGGGGGGGGGGGGGGCTCTACTCTACATACTTCATTTTCTACGTTCATAGACGTTTTACGAGCTGATGTCTGCTCAGTTTGTTCTTCTTAATATATTGAGCCTGCTCTTAACTGGGCACAGCGCGTGAAACACACATGTGCACATCACAGTCGTTGCGCTCGGTGTGTCTCCTAAATACAAAACTGAACACAGCTGTGCTCGGTGACAAACCGATTGAAGACGCACTGTCCGCCATGTTTGCGCGCCGAGTGACGAAGTACAGCCAGTCAGAATCTGTTGTGAAAACCACAGTCACACTCACAGTCAGGTTGTGACTATTTGAAATCCAGGTTGCTGTGATGACGCCACAGCGGCGGAAATCCCCCAAAATCACAACTGTGTCACAACTGTGGACAGCACTGTGGCGCTCCGCAGTGCCCAGTTAAGAGCCGGCTTTATATTAGTCAGAGGTAGTTAAGCTTTGTACGTACTCTTTACCTTTACTTACTGTTTATCTTTTATCTTTTACCAAAGACAAATTTGTCTATAAAACGGACACAACAAAGTTGTTTGAACTTCAACTTAAACTTGAACCTTCTGTCAGGGGAACCGTCGCTGTGTCTGCCCCGCTTTTGAAGACGTTTAGGAAAATAGCCTGCGTGCTGTGTTCTTCTTCTTCTTGTTCTTATTATTATTGTTGTTGAGGCTGTTGAGAATAGTGGAATCAACAGATCGTGCATCAGTCCGATCAATCTCCACAGCCGAGTTGTGCTGTGGCTCTGAGGTACAATGCTCCCGCCTTGAGTTGAGAAGTTGAGTTCGAATCACGGCTGCGAGCCAACACGTGTGTGTGTGTGTGTGTGTGTGTGTGTGTGTGTGTGTGTGTGTGTGTGTGTGTGTGTGTGTGGTGTGTTGTTTGCTTGCTTGCTTGCTTGTTTGTTTGTTTGTTTGTTTGCTTGTTGCCCCGCGCTTGTTATCAACTTAATGTGGTGGTTAGTTAGTTAGTTAGTTAGTTAGGGCTTAACGCCGCGCAAGCAACAAAGGCTAATTCGCGGCTCATGAAAGTCCCTTCCTGCCAGGTCCTATAAAACATAAAAATTCCCGCATTAAAACAAGATGTAAATAAATATTAAAAATCTATCGGGTCTAAATGAGACTTCTTTGAGGACTTAAAAATTTAACATAGGTGGTCAGAGAAAGACTGAATATTTGAGGTCTATAATTTATAGAACAGGTTGACCTCTTTCAGGAAACCGAAGATGCTGTCGGGAGGGACATCCCTGAACAGCACCATCAGTGAATCTGCACAGTAATGTTTGGCACGGATCTCAGTGAGATCCGTATATGAAATTAGAAAGTGCTCAACAGTAAAAGGCTCGTGGCATGGGACACACCAATGGGGATCCTCCCCCTTCAACAGATGGGAATGAGTGATGTAGGTATGCCCAATGTGGAGCCGGCTAAGAATTAATGTGGTGGAAAAGAACGTTAAACCTGCAAGGAATCAGCCATCCAACCCCCCCCCCTTCCCCCCACAACTGCACAGATAAACCTGACCAATCCATGAGGGCGGTACACCTGTAACCAATAGTGGTCAGCCAATAAAGTCTGTGTACACAGCTCCCAAGCCCCGGTCCCATAATCCCCGCTGTCAACAGCAACAGCGGATGGTAACACTTGTTGTGAACGTTGTAAAACGGATTTGTGACGCAATAACACTCAGGGGGAGAGAACCTTGCTTCACCGACTTGATTGATGATGGCCGTTGACTTCCGGCCGCATCCTTTGGTGATCATGGTCGCTGTGGCTTTGATCATGTGGTCGGAAGACCTGTTTGCATGACTCCGAAGAATTTTTTTCTTTTTCTTTTTGCTGCTTTTTTATTTTCTGGAGAATATTTCCTGCTTGTCTTATACTCGGGCTGGGCGAAAATTGGCCTGTGTGTGTAACGGGGTTGGGGGGGGGGTGTAGCCGAATGGTAGAGCCCGCGGCGTTGGACTCACAATGCTCGGGTAGTGAGTTCGAATCCCGGCTAGGGCGAAATACTTGTACTGGCCGTTTCCTCGCTGCCCCGTCTTTGATATCACCCTTACGTGGTGGAAAAGGATGTTAAACTCCAAAACACCCACCCACCCACCCACCCTGTTTCTAGGAGAGTCGTCTATGTGGATTTCATTCTATTCTATTTCATTAAAATCAGCTTATACACTTTGAAAACCGAACGGTTGTAATCTAGTAGGTCATAATTGGCAGCACAATGTTAAACAGCAGAGCAAGTCAATACGTATGATTAATCTTTATTATTAATATTATGCATTGCACAGTAGGGAAGAGTTTCATTTTATTGGAAGGGATTACGTATCTCTGATAAGTAAACGTGACTTTAAAAAAAGACTGAGACAAAAAAAACATATATAGAAAAACAATGGCTGACCAACTGTCGAGTTATGCAGAACGCCGGAATGACTGTTGCGATAACTGGCTGACCGATCGACAGCAATGAAACAAACCCTGCGAGACAGACCGTATTTGATAAATAGGTATAAAGAACAATATAAAGCAAAAATTAGCTGCCTTGGAAAAGCTCCAGACTGACAGACATCATGACCCAAGTTCGGGACATCAGATATAAATTATTCGGGCGAAAACCCCGCGGTGCGTAGACACGTCACGTGTCAAAACTGCTGACGCGTACATTGAAAATATAAGCCCGAAGATTTACCTGGGTTTCAAATGCGATTTTGCTGTTCTTTAAGCCGATGGTCATGCTAGTGTTTGCTCTCAGAGCAACTCTGTAAGCCTTTGTGTGCCTTGCGTTTTTGCGCACCATGGGACATTGACAGGTTGTAAAGCCCGCTGCTTATACGGGCGCAGCAAGGAAGAAAAAAAAAGTGAAGGAAAAGTTTCTGTGCGAATTAACGGTCACTTTGGACAAGGAGTGGCCTGTGAGTCCGACAACGGAACCATTTAAACTATGTCAATGCCGTGTCTGCTTTAACAGTCAGAGTACTACAATCGTTTGCCGGTTGAATTGCTTTTTGTTTCCTAAAAGGAAAAAAGGGGGGAAAGAGAGAGAGAGAGAGAGAGAGAGAGAGAGAGAGAGAGAGAGAATACCGTGTGTGCGTGCGTGCGTGCGTGCGTGTGTGTGTGTGTGTGTGTGTGTGTGTGTGTGTGTGTGTGTGTGTGTGTGTGTGTGTGTGTGTGTGTGTGACAGAGAGACAGAGAGAGAGAGAGAATGACAATGACAATGACAATGACGATAACAATGACAATAATCTTTATTTTCCAACGGTAAAAGTTTTGGCAGAAATACCATGAGAGAGAGAGAGAGAGAGAGAGAGAGAGAGAGAGAGAGAGAGAGAGAGAGAGAGTTTTCAACAATTCTCTCAAAGTGCAGTGATCTCACATAAACATCGGCCCAAACGTTGAAACAATTCAACACACAGACAAATCAAATAACACATTACCAAAAAAAAAAAAGGATACACCGACTACAACTTTTTTTCTTCAAAGCCGAACCATCCACTGTTTGACTAATCGAGAACTAAACTCTAGGTGGCTGTTGGTCCCAAGGTTTCCAAAACATATCATAATCTTCTCATTAAGGTTTTAAACTAGGTGTGCCGACGCACACCTAAACTGCTTATGAATTTTAAAGTACTGTGAGTATGCCTATTAACATCAGCAGCTTTTTCTCAGCTTTGCTGCGGAGTTTGCACCCCCAAACACAGAACTGTATCTGCATAATCGAGCGTTAAAAGGGATATTATCACCACTTTTCCTCTCCAAACACTTATATCATGTTTCGTATAATTACGCGTTTAACGAACATTATCGCCCGAGTAATACTCCGTGTTTGCGCCAATCACAGCCAACAACAGAAACACAAACTGCGGTCCGAAAAAAAAAAAAGCAAGCCAGGCTTTCTATTTCGCATTGTTGTGTTCGATTTTGGATATGATCCTAAACTCCGTGACCCCCAAACACAGGCGGTTCGTTCCAAGAGCGGGGATCTGCTGACTGGAAGCAAGAATGCAGCCGTTGCCGCAGTGGCAAAGTAGTAGGGAGTGAATTGAGCCCGTGACTTTTTCCCTCTGTTTGTCTGTCGGTCTTTTACCTCCGCGCCGGAGGAATGCCGATCGAGGTGACCATGACTGAGAAGGAAAAATCAAAAGATCCTGGGAAACAGGACCGATTTCACCGTCGTCAGGCACAAGGGACTAAGCGTTTATCAAAGTCTGTTGTTTCATGGGCCCTTTCTCCGGGTGACGCTAGATTTTTATTTTTATATTTTTATTTTTGTTTTTTTTTGTTTTTTAGCTGTGCGTATCTTTAACCGTGGAAAGAGGGGCGTGTCACAGTGAGGGAGTGGGGTAAAGTTGAAGGTGGAGGTGGAAGTGTGGGGGTGGGGGGGGGGCGGGTCGGGGGGGGGGGGGAGGGGGCAGTGGGGGCGGGGGCAGTGGGTTTGTCATCACTCAATGAAAGCTCAGTTGTTTTTGCTCTTGCCCTTATTTCTTGCCCTAGCATTGCTCGATCTCTCCACTGACACAGCTTGATGGACAAAATGGAAAATGCACGTCCCTTATTTCTTGCCCTAGCATTGCTCGATCTCTCCACTGACACAGCTTGATGGACAAAATGGAAAATGCACGTCCCTTATTTCTTGCCCTAGCATTGCTCGATCTCTCCACTGACACAGCTTGATGGACAAAATGGAAAATGCACGTCCCTTATTTCTTGCCCTAGCATTGCTCGATCTCTCCACTGACACAGCTTGATGGACAAAATGGAAAATGCACGTCCCTTATTTCTTGCCCTAGCATTGCTCGATCTCTCCACTGACACAGCTTGATGGACAAAATGGAAAATGCACGTCCCTTATTTCTTGCCCTAGCATTGCTCGATCTCTCCACTGACACAGCTTGATGGACAAAATGGAAAATGCACGTCCCTTATTTCTTGCCCTAGCATTGCTCGATCTCTCCACTGACACAGCTTGATGGACAAAATGGAAAATGCACGTCCCTTATTTCTTGCCCTAGCATTGCTCGATCTCTCCACTGACACAGCTTGATGGACAAAATGGAAAATGCACGTCCCTTATTTCTTGCCCTAGCATTGCTCGATCTCTCCACTGACACAGCTTGATGGACAAAATGGAAAATGCACGTCCCTTATTTCTTGCCCTAGCATTGCTCGATCTCTCCACTGACACAGCTTGATGGACAAAATGGAAAATGCACGTCCCTTATTTCTTGCCCTAGCATTGCTCGATCTCTCCACTGACACAGCTTGATGGACAAAATGGAAAATGCACGTCCCTTATTTCTTGCCCTAGCATTGCTCGATCTCTCCACTGACACAGCTTGATGGACAAAATGGAAAATGCACGTCCCTTATTTCTTGCCCTAGCATTGCTCGATCTCTCCACTGACACAGCTTGATGGACAAAATGGAAAATGCACGTCCCTTATTTCTTGCCCTAGCATTGCTCGATCTCTCCACTGACACAGCTTGATGGACAAAATGGAAAATGCACGTCCCTTATTTCTTGCCCTAGCATTGCTCGATCTCTCCACTGACACAGCTTGATGGACAAAATGGAAAATGCACGTCCCTTATTTCTTGCCCTAGCATTGCTCGATCTCTCCACTGACACAGCTTGATGGACAAAATGGAAAATGCACGTCCCTTATTTCTTGCCCTAGCATTGCTCGATCTCTCCACTGACACAGCTTGATGGACAAAATGGAAAATGCACGTCCCTTATTTCTTGCCCTAGCATTGCTCGATCTCTCCACTGACACAGCTTGATGGACAAAATGGAAAATGCACGTCCCTTATTTCTTGCCCTAGCATTGCTCGATCTCTCCACTGACACAGCTTGATGGACAAAATGGAAAATGCACGTCCCTTATTTCTTGCCCTAGCATTGCTCGATCTCTCCACTGACACAGCTTGATGGACAAAATGGAAAATGCACGTCCCTTATTTCTTGCCCTAGCATTGCTCGATCTCTCCACTGACACAGCTTGATGGACAAAATGGAAAATGCACGTCCCTTATTTCTTGCCCTAGCATTGCTCGATCTCTCCACTGACACAGCTTGATGGACAAAATGGAAAATGCACGTCCCTTATTTCTTGCCCTAGCATTGCTCGATCTCTCCACTGACACAGCTTGATGGACAAAATGGAAAATGCACGTCCCTTATTTCTTGCCCTAGCATTGCTCGATCTCTCCACTGACACAGCTTGATGGACAAAATGGAAAATGCACGTCCCTTATTTCTTGCCCTAGCATTGCTCGATCTCTCCACTGACACAGCTTGATGGACAAAATGGAAAATGCACGTCCCTTATTTCTTGCCCTAGCATTGCTCGATCTCTCCACTGACACAGCTTGATGGACAAAATGGAAAATGCACGTCCCTTATTTCTTGCCCTAGCATTGCTCGATCTCTCCACTGACACAGCTTGATGGACAAAATGGAAAATGCACGTCCCTTATTTCTTGCCCTAGCATTGCTCGATCTCTCCACTGACACAGCTTGATGGACAAAATGGAAAATGCACGTCCCTTATTTCTTGCCCTAGCATTGCTCGATCTCTCCACTGACACAGCTTGATGGACAAAATGGAAAATGCACGTCCCTTATTTCTTGCCCTAGCATTGCTCGATCTCTCCACTGACACAGCTTGATGGACAAAATGGAAAATGCACGTCCCTTATTTCTTGCCCTAGCATTGCTCGATCTCTCCACTGACACAGCTTGATGGACAAAATGGAAAATGCACGTCCCTTATTTCTTGCCCTAGCATTGCTCGATCTCTCCACTGACACAGCTTGATGGACAAAATGGAAAATGCACGTCCCTTATTTCTTGCCCTAGCATTGCTCGATCTCTCCACTGACACAGCTTGATGGACAAAATGGAAAATGCACGTCCCTTATTTCTTGCCCTAGCATTGCTCGATCTCTCCACTGACACAGCTTGATGGACAAAATGGAAAATGCACGTCCCTTATTTCTTGCCCTAGCATTGCTCGATCTCTCCACTGACACAGCTTGATGGACAAAATGGAAAATGCACGTCCCTTATTTCTTGCCCTAGCATTGCTCGATCTCTCCACTGACACAGCTTGATGGACAAAATGGAAAATGCACGTCCCTTATTTCTTGCCCTAGCATTGCTCGATCTCTCCACTGACACAGCTTGATGGACAAAATGGAAAATGCACGTCCCTTATTTCTTGCCCTAGCATTGCTCGATCTCTCCACTGACACAGCTTGATGGACAAAATGGAAAATGCACGTCCCTTATTTCTTGCCCTAGCATTGCTCGATCTCTCCACTGACACAGCTTGATGGACAAAATGGAAAATGCACGTCCCTTATTTCTTGCCCTAGCATTGCTCGATCTCTCCACTGACACAGCTTGATGGACAAAATGGAAAATGCACGTCCCTTATTTCTTGCCCTAGCATTGCTCGATCTCTCCACTGACACAGCTTGATGGACAAAATGGAAAATGCACGTCCCTTATTTCTTGCCCTAGCATTGCTCGATCTCTCCACTGACACAGCTTGATGGACAAAATGGAAAATGCACGTCCCTTATTTCTTGCCCTAGCATTGCTCGATCTCTCCACTGACACAGCTTGATGGACAAAATGGAAAATGCACGTCCCTTATTTCTTGCCCTAGCATTGCTCGATCTCTCCACTGACACAGCTTGATGGACAAAATGGAAAATGCACGTCCCTTATTTCTTGCCCTAGCATTGCTCGATCTCTCCACTGACACAGCTTGATGGACAAAATGGAAAATGCACGTCCCTTATTTCTTGCCCTAGCATTGCTCGATCTCTCCACTGACACAGCTTGATGGACAAAATGGAAAATGCACGTCCCTTATTTCTTGCCCTAGCATTGCTCGATCTCTCCACTGACACAGCTTGATGGACAAAATGGAAAATGCACGTCCCTTATTTCTTGCCCTAGCATTGCTCGATCTCTCCACTGACACAGCTTGATGGACAAAATGGAAAATGCACGTCCCTTATTTCTTGCCCTAGCATTGCTCGATCTCTCCACTGACACAGCTTGATGGACAAAATGGAAAATGCACGTCCCTTATTTCTTGCCCTAGCATTGCTCGATCTCTCCACTGACACAGCTTGATGGACAAAATGGAAAATGCACGTCCCTTATTTCTTGCCCTAGCATTGCTCGATCTCTCCACTGACACAGCTTGATGGACAAAATGGAAAATGCACGTCCCTTATTTCTTGCCCTAGCATTGCTCGATCTCTCCACTGACACAGCTTGATGGACAAAATGGAAAATGCACGTCCCTTATTTCTTGCCCTAGCATTGCTCGATCTCTCCACTGACACAGCTTGATGGACAAAATGGAAAATGCACGTCCCCACCCCCGTGAAATAACAAACAAACTTAAAAACAACAACAATTTTTTTAGACAGACACAACAACATGTACTGCGCCTTCTCTGTGTCACTGGTGAGTGCATGATTTTATATAATACAGCGTCGTCTTTTCCTCTCGATCAAAGATGCTTGTAACAACGATCATTCATTCATTTGTATATGATCATACAATAATATAATTTGTATATAATACCATAATCTATAGCGCGCTCTCTCTCTCTCTCTCTCTCTTTGCTGTTGTTGTTCAAATTGATTTGTTTTGTTGAGTATAGTGGAGATACAAGGATACAGTACTGTGCATTAACTAGATAAACTTATAACATGCTCAGCTCATTCATAGCGACAATCTATAGCGCTCTCATTTTCTGTAACGTATTTCTCTTCCACACCGCAAAAAAAAGAGGAAAGGTTCTGCGGATTCAGGGTGGGTGGGTGGGTGTTTGGGTGTTTAACGTCCTTTTTCCACCACGTATTGGTGATATCAAAGACGGGGCAACGAGAAAAAGGCAAGCACAAACATTAGGCCCCAGCCGGGATTCGAACTCACGACCCGAGCATTGAAATCCAGCGCTCTACCATTCGGCTATCCCGGCCGGCTCCCCTCTTCGGACTCAGATAAAAGCGGCTACTGAAAATAAATGTGAAAACAGTTAAACGTAAAATGCTGGTCAGAATTAAGATTAATAGGCTCATTAGCCACTGATTGTCGGGACAAACGGGTAATATGTGCTTCAGTTTCTCCCCGGGGCCGTCCGCCTCCCGACAGACTGAAAGAAAGAGCGCGTGTTTGCTGCAAACTGTTCCACAAAACCTCGCTGTCGATGCGAACGTCGCCAGAGCGATTCGGGAATGAGCGATGTTACCGCTATGATGATACGAACGTGTCGCCAATGACATGCGTGACATTGACGACATGCACGCAACCCTCTAGCACGTGCAACACCTGTGTGCGCGGGACAAGCGGCCAGATCTCGGTTACCCGTATGCTGAAGTTTCAAAACTCCGTCTGTTGAACGGTCTCGTTTAGGGTTATTTTGCGAAATCTGGATCGAAAGATCTCTGTTGTTTTTGTTGTTGTTGTTGTTGTTATTTTTGGTTGTTGTTTTTGGTTGTTGTTGTTGGTTTCTTTTTTTGTAGACAGTTTTGCTGGAGAGCCGTAGAAATTAGAAAGTGTGACAGGGTGGGTGGGTGGGTGTTTGGGAGTTTAACGTCCTTTTCCACCACATACGGGTGATATCAAAGACGGGGCAACGAAAAAAAAAAAAAGCCAGCACAAATATTTGGCCCCAACCGGGATACGAACTCACGACCCGAGCATTAGAAGTCCAACGCTCTACCATTCGGCCACCCCGACTCCCCAGAAAGTGTGGCAGAAGCTTTCTGTAGTATAATTACCCTGATTCTATTAAACGTTAAGCCGTAAATAACTAACTAACTAACTTTAATTTGACTACATGTAGAACTCGAACTGCGCACAGAAAGTCAAGGAACGCATGTCGAAACGAGAATACAATACCCAGCCAAATTCATTCAAAATTTCAGGATAGTTTATCACAAAATCTGAGTAAGAATGTGTCAAAAATCGTGGCAATCAGTCCACGATTTTTATTTTATTTTATTTTATTTTTTTTACAGTTTTTTTAAATCATGGTGGGGTCAGATTTCAAATTCACAACATGATCAACAAGTAAAAAAAGTCAAAAACTTGATATTAGTATATATATGGCTGAAGGGTTGAAAGACCCCGGTATGATACCGTATGATTATATATACATATATGTATATGTCTATATAATCCCAGCATCCTTGCCCCGTCTTTGATATCACCCGTATTTGGTGGAAAAGGACGTTAAACCCCCCCAAACACCCACCAACCCCACCCTATATTATCCCAGTTATAAGATTTGGGATGCTCGTTAGTTGACAGGGGCATCTGGGCACAGAACGACGAGAAACCGATGGGAAAGAGCTGGACAGGGCCCGGAGACTGTCCAAAGTGAACCCATTCCGGGAGTGAAGATAAGCTCATCAAGGTCCTCGACCGAACTCACGTCGCCATGTTGATTCGGCCCTCAGCATAGCGGCGTTCTGTGGACAGTTCTTATTAACCGTTTATGAGGTCCGATAAGGCAAGCGGGTTGGTGGGTGACAGTTATGCATGCGTTGTATCCGTTTGTCCCACCAGCCCAGCTAAATTAGCGACCGGACCTGATTTCCTGGTGTGTCTGGGAGGCGACTGATTGAGGGGAGTTGCCGATAACGCCGGGGAGGTTAGGGTTGTTTGTGATTGAAAAACTGCTAGAGGAGAGGTGCGATTTCTGTGATGAGTAGTTAATAATAATAATGACAGTACTTATATAGCGCTCCAACCTATAGGTTGATAACAGTTCAAAGCGCTGAAAAAAAGTATACAAAAATAGGGGGGGGGGGGGATTGCAATGCCATAAGGTCAGGGCGCAACGACATACGCACGCACGCACGCACACACGATGCAAACCAGAACAGTCAAGTGTTGTTATGAGCAGAAAACAGGTGGGTCTTCAGGTTTTTCTAGAAAGTTTCAAGGGAGGGTGCTCGGCGGAGTGAAAGAGGGAGTGAATTCCAGGCTAAAGGACCAGTGTAGGAGAAAGCTCTAGTGCCAACGGTGGAAAGTTTAGTGCGGTGAATCTTGAGGATAAGAGTGTCAGCTGAAGACCGGAGGGAGCGTGACGGAGTGTGGAGTTGGATCAGTTCAGAAAGGTAGCTGAGAAATGAAAGGCGAGAACGAGACCAGGAGAACTTCTGGCCGTTGAGCTTCTCGTTCGGGCGACCA
>JACVVK020000051.1:147500-212500 GCA_018292915.2 Batillaria attramentaria | reverse complement strand
TAAGAGTTCATTTATGAGCTGAACGCTGGGCTAAAAACAGAACACAGGCATTCTTATTCTTCTCTCTCTCTCTCTCTCTCTCTCTCTCTCTCTCTCTCTCACACACACACACACACACACACACACACTGGGCACACACACACACACACACACACACACACACACACACACACACACACACACACACACACACACACACACACACACACACACACACACACACTGACGCACACGCACACACACACAGGCGATAACTTGTGTTTAAGGAGCCACCTTCGTATACCTATCAAAGAGAAAAAGTTCAGTGATCCTGAAGTTCAGTGGTTTGAACGAAAAGCCGTAACATAACCCTCTGAACTTTTTTCACACACAGTCCATGGTCTTGTGTCACCAAAGGATGGGTGTTGTGATTGCTAATTTTCACTATTCTTTTTTGTTCTTTTCTGCCCCACATTTTTTTTTTCACACACAGTCCATGGTCTTTTGTCACCAAAGGATGGGTGTTGTGATATCATAGTTTTTACTATTTTTTTTCTGGTCCTTTTCTCGCCCGCCGTTTTTTGTTTTTTTTGTTTTTTGTTTTTTGTTCCCGCGCCGTGTATGTCAGTACCGCGTCCGCAGAGTTACCTTTTGTTTGTTTATTGAAGTTATGTCCCATTTGTTTATGTCCTGAAGAAGGCGAAAGCCGAAACGTTGACCTGTGCCGTCCTTTGTGAAAGTTAAGTGGTTTCTGTCCCTTTTATGTCGCTTCAGTTTATTTGCTTCAGTGATCCTGGCCTAGTAACCTAATGTATTTCATGACAGTCAGTCTGGGTTCAGTTTCTCCGCTTCCTCTCGGCGTAGGGGAAACAAGCCAAAATCGATACCCGCTTTTTCAGGGTTTTTTTCAGTTTTTTTTTTTTTTTTTTACTGATTTTTTTTTTCATTTAGTAATCGGTAGCCGCAACTGATTTTCGGCGCTAACTTTATGTGGAGTCAGTTTCGTATACCTATCAAAGATGAAAAGTTGATCATGGCTTAGTGATCTAATTTATTTCATTTATTTCATGACAGTCGGCGGGGCAGGGTCTCGGTTTCTCCGATTCTTCTCGGCGGCGGCATCAATACCGGCAGTAAGTGCGGGAATCACTGATTTTCAGTGAGTGATGCGAGCTGAGTATTATAAGTGGAGTATTAAAACAAACAAACAAACAAACGATTGAAGACTGAAAATGAAATACATGAGACAACAAAAAATGTCATCTCGTTTTGGCGTCAGTGGCACGATAAACCCAACTAAGTACCCAGCCATGCATGTGTCAGATCCACTGGGACACCGGGGCTAACAAAATGAGATGAGTTGTGCCCCTTAAAAAAAGGATAAGGTTTAGGACAGCCACGTTCCACTTCCGCTACGCTTCGTTGGTTTCCGTGGCCGTGCCCGGCCATCCCCGTACCGGGGGGCCGTAACGTTAACACTAGGGTTAACGTTACGGCCCCCGGTACGGGGATGGTGCCCGGCGGACACCGAGTGTCTCCGGAAGTTTCCGAACATTGCCGAAGACCATGCTAGCCGAGCCAACAACCTCGGACGCGCCTGCTTCATGCGGGGCTCTTCCGAGATTAACTATTAATTGCGATACTGTCGTTCCGTCACCAGCGCTTATGTCAACACATTGTAAGTAGAGAAGCTTTTTATGGATACTCCATATTGCTCAGTCCCCAGACCATGTAGATTTTGTTTTCGTTAACAGTCTCAGTGGTTCCTGAACTGGCCCAGAAATAGAAAGTAGATCCTTCAAAGACATCAAAGACCCCTCAGTGCACGAGAAGGTGCTCAGCACGAACACCTAGCATCAGTGTTTTGTCGGTTTTTTTGGTTTAGTCCAAGAAAATTGAAATTACATTTTGTGCTGTGGCTGAGAGATAAAGTGACAGCACTGCAGAGTTTGTAGCTGTAAGCATGATTTTGGCATTGTCACAGCAGTCAGTTTAGGTTAAGTGGTATCTCCAGATTTGTAAGCAACGTCAGTGTACTTTCTGACACGATGGTCTAGCCTGCATGCACTGATTCGAGCAGTCGATGTGCATGGCATGTTTTCTGTCGCTCACACAAAATACTACGAGGCCTTTCAGTTCTCTCTGCGAGAGCAACTGACAGCATTAATGCCACCGAGTCGGAGAGAGACAGAGAGATGTTAAAAGCCTTTTACAGTAAACCTTCATTATATGTCCCCAGGACTTCTGGTGAATATACATTGACATGGATGCACAGGCTCGGAAACTGTGTTCAAACCTAGTGCCTGCAGCATACATCACGCAGGGAGAGCAAGCCAGAAATGCACATGAAAATAAGATCAAACACCTTTTGCAGCATGTAAGTACATGTATTGCATATCAGATATCATAGTTACATGTAACTTGCTTAACCTTTTTAAAGATGTCTGTAAAGCTTACACAGTGATGTGTTCGCTGTTGCAATGGCCAATGCGAGTATTACGTCATGCACAGATGCAACTGTTGCATGAGTGCTGCCATTTTTGTGGCACTGGCTAACATCAGCAGTTGGGGGAAGAGAGAGTGTACCGCAAAAATGGCTGCTGCATTGACATCGGTTTGCATTTCCCGTTGCGTCAGCAGAATTACAAAGATATTTTTGTTGTGACAAAAAATCTGAAGTTTGTGAATCATTGGCATAAATCATAGTTGATCAGTGCAGTTGACTAGTACTTCTTTTCCTAGTCTGGACTACTTGTGTGGACATTTTTGTCATATTCTCACTGTCTCACTGTTCACTAATGGAATCAAATTATCAGCGCAAGATTCCTGCTGAGGGCTGGACTGACCAGACAATCGAACTCCTTCTCCAAGAACTGGCAGTGATGGACAGCAACAACTTTCCTGGAAACTGCGGAGTTGGTGAGAGGGAGGGACGCATTGCATCACAGCTAGTTGCACAAAGACATTACAGGTAAGTCCGTGTACATACATGTACAGTGATTGTACTGGTTGAAATCTAGAAATAACGGATAAGAAATTGGACACGGGTATGACCTGCTGGTTGATTCTTGGCTTTACGGGTTCTTCCCTTTATCTTCAAACCATTCATGCACTTGGTGTAGATACGGGTAAACTGTCATGTAGTGATTACTGTTACAGTGCATATTCAGAATAGGCATGAGTACTGCATGTGGATAATCCTTTGCTGATGTAGCCTAATGTTTGCACTGATGTTTCATTGACACTGGTTCCAATTAGCAGCCTACTGGTTGTGTTTTGCTTACTTGCTCCCTGAGCAATTGCAGTACAGGTTTGAAATACCTCTGAGACGATCACTGAAGTACATGTATTACCTGTTTGAGTTTATGTACTGAGAATGAAAGTTGTCATATCTAGCATACTGATCTTTCAGTACATGCTATAATTCTGTCTTTGGAAACTTCAGTTTGCTTACCAAAATGCCAAAGAATACAAATTTGGGTTTTCATTGGTTTGCAGGTTAGCTCATGGCATTGGCCGCTCAGGCGACATAACAGCAGTGCAGCCTAAGGCGGCTGGATCCAGCGTGCTGATGAAACTTGCTAACAGTTTGGTACTGGATGCTATCAAGTTATCTGGTTGGTACATGGTGCCCAAAGAACCTTTATCATTGTGCTTTGTTTTACTGTATACCAGTCGAGTCCTGTTTGACATCACCACTGGCATATTTATTATGTGAACAAACGTATGAAATTCAGCCTCCACTAGCACTCCAAGAAGAGCAAGAAAGTTGTTTGCACTCTGCCGTTCTGTTGGTATTGTGGATGCAAAAACATGTTGTGAGAATGTCAGCCTTCCATGACCTTAACTTTTCTTTTCTTTTTCTCCAATCAGGTATTCAGTCTGTGTCAAGCTGCTTTGTAGTACCCATGGCAACTGGTATGGCTCTGGTTTTGTGCATGCTGACATTGAGGTTAAGGCGACCTGATGCCAAGTACGTAGTGTGGCCACGCATCGACCAGAAGTCCTGTTTCAAGTCTATAGTCACTGCTGGTAAGTTGTATCTCACAACCGTTTTTCGAATGCATGTAAAAATTTGTGCACACGTGATCACATGCAGAGATATTTCTCCGTGATTACTGGTGGGTAATACTGCAAACAGAAAAGGTGAAAGATGCCAGCCACAGTAGATGCCCAACGATCTGTGTCACCGCAGTTCACCTTTCACCACTGTTGTCTTTTTGGGTCAATCCGTGCAGACCAAACTGTGTGAACATGAAGTGAAAGTAAACCAGAGTTTATTGGGGATGTTGGGGGCGGGGGGCAGATCGGGAGGAGCGGGATGGGACCATATGATTTGTAAAACAGATTGACAGCTTTGTTGGTCTCATTGCTTTTATATATATATATGTCCCATGTATCCTGTCCGCAGGATGTTGTTTGTAATCTCTATAAATATACGCTTGTCTCGAAGCCTTTTCTTTTGCTTCCATCAGACCTATGTTATGGAGGTTCATTCTTGCATGGTTTCATTCCCCCCCCCCACCCCCACCCCCCAACAATTCTGATGTTGTTTCAGGTTTTGAACCAGTTGTGATTGAAAACATTCTTGACGGAGATGAGCTGTGCACAGATTTGGAAACGTTGAAGAGGAAAGTGGACGAACTTGGTGCTAGCAACATCCTGTGTGTCATGTCCACTACAAGCTGCTTCGCTCCCAGAATTCCAGACAAGTATGCAGTCGTACTAGCTAGTCTAACATCCAGCATCAGAATATAAGACAGTATTTATGGTAAATGTTTGTTACTGGTCTTAAGTTCTCTGCCACTAATCGATAACTTTGTGTGCAGTGCTGTGGAATGCTGCTTGATGTTGGTTTTTCTCTTAACTTTCTGCATATGTTGATGTTTATTTACACACATTTTTTTCAGGCTGGAGGAAATCGGGGAACTGTGCAAGTCTAAAGATATTCCGCATATTGTCAACAATGCCTACGGCCTGCAGTCCTCCAAATGTACACATCTTATTCAGCAGGTCTGTTGTGATACTGTACATATGAGTGCATGCGCTAGCAAGCTTTTTATTATTATTATTATTGTTCACATTTTAAATTTTCAGTCTCTTTGTACATGTGGCTGCAGATGTACTTTTATCCGTTTGTCCACACGCTGACCAAACCAGTTGAGAATATCGCACTGAAAGTGAGACCTAGTGCTGACACTGAGATATGAAAGTAAGGGAAATAATTTTCAGCACAAACACCACACACACACACTTGTGATTGTGACTTGGGCTGCCATCATCTCAGCACTGCCTATGCCTGGGCATGTCCCCTTGAAACTGCAGTAAACTGACTACATGTAGACAAACCTCTCTAGCAAGCTTCATTGAAGACACACACGTTTGACAATTCAGTTGATTTTTGTACTTAATGAAAAATGGATGGCGAATTCAATTTCGATGAGCTGCGGGGTATACCTGTTTGTGTTTAGTCCGGCTCCTAGAGAAGCATAGGGCCTCATCAGCTCTCCTCCATCTCACTCTGTCCCTGGGGCAGGGCTATACATGGCTGAGCCCTTAATTTGATCAAAGTGTCCCGTCAAAGGTGATGGGTTGACTGCACATTGTGTCGTGTATTTCATACGCGCAGGTAATTGGATTCCTCAGAGAGACTGTGTTTGTTGTTTCCAGTGTGTTCTACTGTATGGTTTGAACTCTGTTGCAGGCTGCTCGTGTTGGTCGTGTGGATGCGTTTGTGCAGAGCACAGACAAGAACTTCATGGTGCCTGTTGGAGGCTCTGTTATTGCTGGATTTGACCGTGGCTTCATTGAGCAGATTGGGAAGACATACCCTGGTTAGGAATTCAGCGCATTTTGCATGTCCACTGAATAAATGATAAATATATTCATTGTGATTGCTCGTCAGTTTTACTGTTTCATACTTTGTCCTCTTCAGAAAATGAAGCCAGTTTTATGTGTACCGGTACTGTTTTCATACTCCATCATACATGTTTTCACACCGACTGTATTCTCATCAGTTTAGTCTGTGTTGAACTGTTGACATTCCATCAGGAAAATAGAGCAATTCTTTTTTCATGCTGCACTTGTGACGTTCAGAATTCAGGATGTTTTGGCCAAATGCAGGTGTTTTGTTGTTGTTGTTTTTTTTGGGTTTTTTTCCCCCACTTCGACTAAATGTTCAAGGTATAAAGTGATGTTTTAAAATACAAGGGATGTTTCAGTAGCCACAGGCTGACCTGTGCTTCACTGTGCATTGTAACCTCATGTGTTTGTATGCTACATTTTCTTGCATATATCCATGCAGGCCGTGCCTCAAACACACCCTCAATGGATTTACTGATCACCCTGCTGTCACTGGGTGCCAGTGGGTACAAGAAACTGCTGGCAGAGAGGAAGGAAATGTATGGTTACCTGCAGGAAAGACTGGCTACCTGCGCTGAACAGTGTGGAGAACGCCTCCTTTCCACACGCAGAAATCCCATCTCTATGGGTAAGTACTGTGACGTTATTTTGAAGGGTTTTCCCTTCTCCAGACTGCACAGCTGCTCAAGATGATATCTGTACTGTACTGTCTCCAGAACATGGAGGTCGGCAGCAGCTGTCCTTGCAAAGTTTGAAACTGCCAAGTCTCATTTCAGTGAATAATTTAGATAATGATGAAGTAAAAAGATCAGTTGCCTTCAAGAATTACACAGGGTAGGTGAGATGAAATTTATAATAAATGTAATTAGAATGATTTGGAGAGGGTTGTTCTTGAAATGTGTTATTACATTCTTTGTGTCAAAAGAATGTGTGTGTGTGTGTGTGTGTGTGTGTGCGCGCGCGCGCATGCGCGCATAATTTTGGTTGTTCCTTGCCTGATACCTTGAAACTGAAAGAGGCTTCTGTAATTTCCTGTATTTCACCAAGTGCTTCCAGTAATTATGGGTGTTTATGTCAGCGGAGACCATTTGCAGTGAAAGAGTCTACCAGTTCTGTTCTTCTGCTGTGGTGGCTGAGTTGTATTTCTTAGTTTCATGTGCCAACTGTTTTTGTTGTACTTACTGCTTTGGAAATGTTAAGCCCACAAAATTTAATATATAAATGCAATTCTAAATTCCAAAACTTAAATAGCTGAGCTGACCCTTCGCACCGCGTGATTGTAATGTGTTCATGTCCAGTGTGTGAGGAATGCATGTGATTCACATGAGTGTGCGTGTTGGATTCAACTCGCGGTGCTTTGAGCCAGTTCATGAAATTGGGTAAAGCGCCTGTACAATATTTATTATTATTGCCGACGTCAAGATGTATACCTACCTTTTTTTCCCTCCCTACATCCAGTTTTCTCTTTTTCTCAGGTGTAACTTTGACACTTGCAAATGACCCCGAGGGAAAGATGGCAACAGAAATCGGGTCCATGCTCTTCACAAGATTTGTGTCTGGAACAAGGTATTAATTCTTTGCTCACCATTTTGCAGCTCAAGCACCTTTTTCATTTTGTTGGATTATATATTGCACAAATTATGCAAAGCCTTCCACTCTTAATCAGTGCAAAGTATTGTCTTGTATGGAAGTTGTGTGCTAAGGAAGAACAAATGATGGAGGTTTCATTTTTCTGCCGACATTTCAGTGCTGGTCATAGCACCTCAAAAACAAAAAAAACAAAAAACTCATCACTTTGAAAGGAGGTAAACTGTGATTACATGTACCAGAAAACAAAACCACAAAAAGAGACTGGTAATGATCAAATTCAAAATGGCTGCTGACTGAATTGTTTTTATCTGAGATTAAAATCTTTAACATTTCTCCCCTTTTTCTTGACAGAGTTGTTGCACCCGGCAAGGAAAATGTCGTGAGTGGCTACAAGTTTGAGAATTTTGGAGCTCACAGTAATGACTACCCTCACGCGTATCTGACAGCAGCTGCTGCCATAGGAATGACGAAGCTGGACGTTGACACCTTCATTAGCAGACTGGAAAAAGTGTTGGCAAAATGTAAACAGACACAGAGCGGTGACAGTCATGATGCTGAAGGGAATGAATGTGACTTGTCTGGTGTGGAAAATGGATCTGATTTACAGAGTGGTGACGGAGGAAAATCTTCCATTATCTACGTTCAGGACCAGTTGTGAACCACAAAATAGTGTTGAAGCTTACATGGTGTTTGTATGGGCACACATGCGTGTGCAAGAGTATGTGTGTGTGTGTGCATGTTTGTGTGTGGTCGGTTCGAACCGACTGTGCATCTGCTGTTTCACCAATGATTTCCAGCAGACCAGTCTCTAGTTCAGGGACGTACGGAAGGTATAGATAAATTGTTTGAGTTCTTGATTGAGAATGCCTGGTCTTTTAAATTATCCTGGTGATGGACGACGGTCCTCTCTCTGTGTCTGTGAGAAACTGGAAGTGTCTGTATGTTTGGAAACCATCACCATGTTATCTGGTCGCAGTTCATCTGTGATTATAACACTAACAGTCATTAGGCATTCCATAGGTTTGTGTGTTGATCAGGGATGTAGGCCACACAGCTTCTATAATGGCAATGTGGGATGCACGTTTATGAAATAATAAATGCATTCAAATTTCCAGATTGAGGAGCTTCGACAATAGAGCATTGAACTTTCCGTGCTCGGGTCATGAGTTTTGATTCCAGGCAGAAGCCAAATATTTGTGCCTGCCTTTTTTTTTGTAATTTGTTGCCCATCTTTGATATCAACCGAACGTGGTGGAAAAGAACGTTAAACTCTCACCTCTCCAGGGTCAAATCTTTTTCCAGAATCAAATAATGGTGCTGTGTGTTGTATTGTCTGCCATATTGTTTACAGAACCTGTCACAGTGGTGCAGAGTAATAAATATATACTATCGACAGCAAAGATTTGTTTTCTTTTGATGTGCGCTGTGTCTTCAGAGAAGTAAGGTTGTGGGCACACTATGCGTGCAGTATCACGTGTGTTCAACTGATTATTGATTACTATCACCGCATTTCTGGAAGTTAGCTCTACTATTTTATCTCTTTTTTTTTTCAAACACAAACACACACATGTGAAATACAGTACATTTATTATGATGAAACATCACAAAATTGCAATGGTAAATGGTTAAATGCATTCACTTCTTTCACTCAGTAACAGGTATATGTACACAGTAACACGCTCTATCCCTTGGCTGCCTCTTTCTGTTCAGAATCTTTTGCATCGTCTTTCTTGGATGTTGAATCGGCTGAGAACTTGTTTCCCTGCTTGTCAATGGCAAAGTTGTAGTCGATTCTCATGTTCAGCAGCTTCTCTATCTCCGTATCCAGATTGTCCATGGTGATAAACTTCGGTGCCGCCTCCTGCAAGTGATAAGTTTGTTATGTTTATGAAGACATAATTTTTTCCCCGACATTCATCCTAAAGCCAAATTTCACTGTTCCATCGTCGAGGCAAAAACAAAACGAAACACAATGAAGAACACAGTGCCAGTGGAATGAGCAGGACAATAATAATTTATCAGTATCATTCAGGCATGGATTTTTTGGGCTCCTAGCCCAATTTCCGCTGTTCTTGTGTGTTTGCTGTTGTTTTTCTGCTGTTTACTGAGGAATAACAAAAACATGTCTGACATGCAGGACAATCTGAGTCACCCCCCATCCGGTTTTGTGGAGTGACGTCCTCTTTTTGTCTATAACGTATTGTTTTCCGCATTTTTGGCAGCATGAAAACTCATGCCTGTTGTGTGATATGAAAAAGGAACTTGAAATATCTATGAATAAGGCAGAAGTGTAAGAAACAGGAACACTAGAAATGTGGAGACAGTTGCAACTTCTCCTGTCCCATCTCAAAATAAACTTCTGCTGACGCACGCTTTTTTCTGGGTGACCTCCTGTCTTAATGACATGCGAAAGGTGCGGTTTTACCAGACATCACATACGTACAATTGTCCATAGACATGAACGGATACACTAGACTACAATGGCCTAGGCTTGCCTGTTGACAGAAGTGGTTGAAAAACTTTGACAAAGTGCAGTACCTAGACTAGAGCTTCACCAACAGAAACAAGTAGTTTCACCAACAGTCACCAGTTTTATCAGTCTTTCCAAGCTCTGCCAATGGGTGTAGCCGTATACAATGTTTAAAATCTAACACCCACCATGTCCGACTGCAGCTTTTGCTCTGCCTGTTCTAGGCGCCTCAGTTTCCTCCTCTCGACTCGCGTCATTTTCCGCTCCACGCGCTTCTGCTCCCACTGCGCTTCTTGTGCCTGTCGCTCCTCCCTGCAAGCAAGAATTACAAACGAAAACATAACTAAAGAAAAGGCATTAAACATATATATATATGTGTGATTTACACATGATCTCTACATGAAAGGACAGACTTTTACAAGCATATCACCAACAATTTACAGTTCATGGGAAGTAACTAACTGGCTTGCGAGAGTTGCAACAATGAAGTTATTTCCCTTACTTAGTTTCTAATACAGTGTAATACCATTCATGAGCACATCATGCCAGAGAGGAGAGAGAACTTTGAACAGTGGCAGGGGTGGGGACAAAAAGTGGGTCAGACAGGTCGATGCACAGAAACAACGGGAGGGAGGGGGGGGGGGGACTCAAAATAAACGAACAAAACAAAAAATAAACAAACAAAAAATCCATTAAAAAACAAGTGTTGATCATGCCGTTAACACAGAACTTTCAGTATGTACTGGACAAAACCAGAACTGAAATTCTGGTTTGCCTCCACCCATGACCTGGGAGGAACACCACTGGAGCTGGCAAAGAATTGGGACAGCAAAAAAAAAAAAAAAAACCTCTGGTTTGCGAGGTGCCTATGCACTAAACTAACCGGACAACTTGGACTCTAGCATTCCACTGGCTGATCTCTTCCTCCATCTTCTTAAAGTCGGCGACCTTGTCCTCTTGCTCTATTGTCCTCTGCTTTGCAGCCTGCAGCTGTTGGAGATGCTGTGAGCAAATAAAACTCCTGCAACAACCCAGCAAAACATGGTAAGTACTGTTGATGCATACGTGATGCATGAAGTTTTATAATGTTCTGAGGGCAACAATTTGTCTCACGGGCACTCATTCTGGGGTCTTACTAATTACCGAAAACAACTCTCAATACGGGTAGAGCACAGTTAAAACATACAAATAACGACACATAACCATGATTAAAGGTGAAAAAAGAGGCCTTGAACTAGTTAAAAGGAAAAAAAGTACTTATTCACTCCAAGAGAACAGGACGAAATGGACGTGTCTCCCAAGGGAAGCGACTCTGGTCCGGACTGGTTATTTTCTGCAATGTCACCTATTTTCTTTATCATTTTTTCTTTTTAGCTTTTTAAGGCCTCTTTTTCACCTTAAATCATGTTTGTGTGTTGTTATTTGTATGTTTTAACCGCGTTCTATCCGTATTCGGTGTTGTTTTCGGTCGTTTTCGGTTGTTTTCGGTAATTAGTAGGACTGCTCATTCTGAAGCTGACCCAGTGCTAACCATATTCTCCCACAGCGCTGTGGTGCACTGTGTCAACACTAAAAGTGTACATGAGACAGAAAACATCTCTAGTTACAAAGGAAAAAAAAAATTGCAGAAAAGAATTTACAATTGCTCTAAAGTGTACTTGTACTTATAGGATAGAAGAACGGGTGATATTTGCTGAAAGACAACGCTGGCAAATGAAAAGTGGATGACAAGACTGTCATCAATGCATTCAACTTGTAGCAGCTTCACTGGAAAGTGGAAAGTGGTACAGTATTTTTTTCAGTTTGGGTTCTGCCTCCGCCGTTACAATCTAGGTGTGAAAGTTGTGTAAGTTTGCAGTGCAGCATTTAAAGACACAGTATCCGTGTCTATAAAAATGGGTAGATCAGCAGAACAAAAATCATACCTGATTGATCTCAAGTGTGCTCTGTAGTGAAAGTAGAGCGTCATGAGCTGTTCATGTTCCACCGGATCGATCGGTGTAGGAGTCCTCACGTAGAAAATTTTGCTTTTGGACTTGGGCAACCATCGTGGTTTAATTCCTCTCACTGATTGTATAAGTGGCCCTGGGAGGCCGATAATCCCGTCAGCAGCCGGAGATTTTGTCAAGAATTTTACTGCACATCTCAAGCAAGACATCGTGTCCAAGAAAATGAAGCAAAAGAGGCGATGTATGCGATTCAGCAATGTACCGTTCCCTCACATTCTTGTCCTTGCGGTCTGCTCCGCTTCCGGTTTGCTGGCTCTGTGACGCTTTCTTCGATTGGTTAGAGAATGCAGTAATAGCGAATCAGCCGGTCCGTGGCATTAGTAAAGAAGATGTCTGCGCCCATGGTAGCATGTTGCGCATCACGTCGACGAAGTTGCATGTCAGTGTAGTGTGTCGCATGTGTTCTAAATTCTTTTGCGGAGCGTGTCGACATTTTTAAACAGAACATTATGCCAGTACTAGTTAAACCATACATTGTGACAACTGTCGTGATCTCCACGCTTTTTGCTGGCGGTGAGTTTCATTGGAACGGTGTTGATCATCGCGCATGATGTTGCCGCAGTGACACGGGTACCGTACTGACACTAGTGCATTTGTAAATTATGTCTCGATCACATTTCAGAAAAGCTAAATTTTTTATTTCATATTTGATTATTAGCGGCTTCGTATGATTAATACGTTTGTCGACAGACAGCGTATTGCAACAGTTATTACATGCGAAGTTACATTTTCAGGAATCGCGTTTTGGTATTGGTCTCATCGTCAACAAAGAAGAAAAAAGAATCCGGTGAAGTTGCGCAGGTTTCAGGCCACATCAGTGCGTGTCGTATCTACAGCCTCAGAATGGGAACAGTGCGTGCCTAGAATTCAGTGTGAAATTGAGACTATGAAGGTGAGTCCGTGAGACGATGTGTACTTACTTTAGTTTACTTTACAGGTTCGACTGTGTCAGGCTAGTCGCATATCGGTTGTTCACTGCCCTCTTCGCAGCCTACAAACAGTGGTGTTCATTGCTCTGTAACCTTTAATACTTTGGAAACGTTTGTTATGCGCCTTTGTCTTACTCAGAAACTCCATATAAATATCGCACTGTTGCAAAAATGAAGGACTGATGTAATATGTTTGTTTCTTTTGTTTATGAGCAGGTGCTCGGTCTTGACTGTGAGTGGGTGCTAAAGCACAGAGTGGCACTCCTTCAGATATCCACCCAGACAGGATTCTGTGTGTTGGTGCGACTCTGCTGCATGGCCAAAGACATTCCAGAATCACTGAAAACTTTACTTGGAGATAAAAGGTACAAATCAGTACATTTATCGGCAGGCAGAAAAGCCCGTACGCACTCCACTCCATGTCTCAGTCAGTCGCTGACATCAACATATATATAATTATGGGTTACTTGTTAGAGAAAGGACAGAAATATGTAAGGAGTTGTTCTTTGTTCTCGCTTGTACTAAGCCAGGAGCGTTCCTGTTCTTACAGACCCTGTTGTTACTGTTACTAAGCTTTGAACATGAAGAAGTGTGTAAGTTGCCCTTTTGGAAATAATACATTATAGATAAACCCTTTTTGGGCTGGCATTGCCACACTGTAGCAAACACCAGGACCAAGAGTTGCCTTTAAGTTTAACGCTCCATATTTATAATGTGTTCTGAGGGGAGAAACTGTGGCTTACAAAGCTATAATAATAATAATAATAATAATAAATTGTTTTTATGTTGCGCAGAAAATCTGCCCAAGAGAGCAGTCAGTGCGCGCTACACACACACACACACACAGACCGACGGACACACACACACACACAGACCGACGGACACACACACACACACACACACGGCGGATGTGGGATACAGAGGAGGATATAAGGCTGTTTGTCAAATGATAATAATAATTTATAATAATTGATATTTATATAGCACTCTTTCTCGCAGAAAGCTCAGTGCTTTACAAGAAAAGAAAAACATTAGAACAATGCAATCACATACAAACATGCAGTACACCCTCACAAAACACAACATATCAACACATCAGGTCCCCTCCACTGAGAAGGTGACAGCCGGAGAACTTGCCTTTCAGTGAAGGTACACAACTCCTGGGCCACATATGGTCAGGATGCTCAAAAAGTGTTCCTCCTCTGAAGCACTTAAAATCATTTCACGACACAAATTGCACAGATTTTAGTCTAATTTGAAACGTTAATGAATCACAGTGTAAAGCGCAAATTCTCTCATTTGCTACTTCAGCCTGTGTTTGTGCCAGTTTGTGTTTGTTGTTTTACAGCTTTCACTTCATTTGTGTGTTTATAAATACAGCATCTTGAAAGTTGGTGTGGCAGTGAAGGATGATGCAAAAAAACTGATGCGTGACTACTGCATTCCTGCTGTGGGCTGTATTGACCTCCGACACATGCTGACCAGAATACGTGGTGTGTACATGTGGTAAGTGCATGTTTTCTGTTGTTGTTGTTTGGTTTATTCTTTTTATTTTTTGTTGGGAGGGGGGGGGGGGGGACACATATTAGGTGCCCAGGTATGAAGTGACCAGCCTAAGTTTCTGATTGACATACACATTTCCTTGTTTCAGAAAAATTCAGTTATGTACATGTATTGACTTTTGTAACATATTTGTGAATATATACTGATATAAACTCAACTTTGACCCCTCCCAACCCCTTCCCCCCAAAAAAAACAAAAAAACAAAAACAAAACAAAAACAAACAACAACAACAAAAAAAAAACAACTTAAATATGCAAAGTGCATATTTATTTTGTATTAATGAATCAATCTTCTTTTTTTCAGCAGAAGTTGGGGCTTGCAGGGACTGGCCAAGACTGTGCTGGACGTAAAACTGAGCAAAGAACATGCAATACGCTGTGGAAATTGGGAGGCTGACAAACTTTCACCGGAGCAGGTATCTTGAACAAATTTCATTGCATACGTGTAGTCTGAGTTGCTTCAAGAAGCGGTCTTAAGGTTATTTTTCTAAAATATCGCATGTGCAGCACAGAATAGAAAGCTTTTGTGTCGCAAAAGTTGACTTGTCTACATGAAACCATGTATTTATCCTTGAGTTTTCTGCACATAAAATGAATTTTTCTGTGTACAAAATGTGTTTTTTGTCTAAATTTGTTTTACGTGCACAGGATTTGTTTTCTGTTTGTCAGTGGAAGTTAATGAGCACCTTCAGAGAATTTTTTATTTTTATTTTTATTTTTTTCGTTAGTGTTTTGAAGTAATGCCCCTAATTAATGGGTGGGTGGGTGTTTGGGGGTTTAACGTCCTTTTCCACCACATAGGGTGATATCAAAGACAGGGCAACGATGAAAAAGCCAGCACAAGTATTTGGCCCCAGCCGGGATCGAACTCACGACCCGAGCATTAGAAGTCCAACGCTCTACCATTCGACCACCCCGGCTCCCCCCCTAATTAATGAACACAGATATTTTAAAGAGGGCTGCAGTTTATGACAAGTAACCAAATGCTGACTGCAGTCAACAGATCACTAGGTACAATCAGAGAGACTACATGTACAATTTAACTGGCTGTACAACATGTAAAATGGCTGACTGTCGCAACTGCAGGTGGAATACGCTGCAGCAGATGCTATTGTGGCTGTGGACATTTTTACCAATCTCGTCCTGGCCAAGGTTTTGGGAAAAGATCCTCGTTTACACCCGTCCCAGGCTGAGGCAGTTGACATGGAGAGGTTCTGGACAACAGTCCGGAGTCTGTGTCAAGGGATAGTGGACGTTGGTTACAAGTTCCACAAGAACCCCAGCACACGTGTGAGTTGTTTGTAGCTAGGTCTGGAAATATTTTTAACATATGCATGGATTTTCGGTAAGGTACATGTGGGCTTAGTTTTGAATCAGTGAGGTTCTTGGGATTTCAGTGGGCAAATTTCATCTTTGCTAAACCAAACAAATTTTTGGAATGCTTTTGCTAATGAGTATGCCCATATGCTTGAAATACAGTACTCTATCTTGATTAGTAGCACAGCTCTTAATGTCATATAATGTTGTCTTAGACATCAGTAGAGCTCTGAATGCAACACCCTGACATTTGATGCCCATGCAAATGAGGAAAACTTGGCTACAAGGTTGAGTGTGCTATGTGTAGCACATCGGATTTAGATGCTGTGCTTCTGAACGGTTGTCACCGCTGTGACGCAAAGCGTGGGTTTGCCCAGGTCGAGCTTTTGATATGTGATACTGGTTTTTCCTGGCTACCAGGCTGCTCATCAGGGGTTTCTCTCCGGGTTATCTGGCTTTCCTCCCCCAGCAAAATTTGAAATAAAAAAATAAAATGGGATAGGTATTGGGTGGCGCTGCACTGTGGCCGTGCGCTTCCCCTGGGGGAGGCAGCCCAAATTTCCCGAAAGGGACAATAAAGTAGTAAAAAAACAAAACAAAAACGACCAAGACCCCCCCCCCCCCTTCTCCCCCAGTCACTGGCTACTGCATTTTTGCTTCCATCAGCTGAATGCAAGTCTGTCTGTGCAAGAGTGTATTTGTAGTGTGATGTTAGACACGACCAAAACAGGACAGAACGACCTGTGAGCCTAAAAATCTTAAAATTAGGGCCTTTAATAATAACTTGATCAGGACACTAAGGTCAGACTAATGTTAGAAGTTAGGCCAGATTCAAGTTTCTGTTAGGTATGTGGGACTCTGCTCTAAGAATCATTTTATTATCACGAGTAACCTTTTTCTGCAGTCAGCGCAAGGAAGGCATCCGAAGCATGCAGGGAAAAAACAGAACGGGGAGGCGTACAGCACTCGCAAGCGCCCTCTGTGGGACAACTGTCAGCTTACGGCTCCTGATGGACAACTGTTGTGTACATGTGACACTCGCAAAGCAAATTGGTATATTATCAAAGGGCTTGGAGGTAAGACTTTGTGTGTTTGTGTGTGCGCCTTGATACATCAATAAGATTCTGTTAACTCCTCTGTTTTCTGTTTAATTTTGTCACTTCATGACTTTCTTTAAGAACTATGAAAAAATTACCACAGTACTTATGTAGTACCATCACTTGAAAAGTTCTTGTGTTTGCAGACAAAGTGAGTGATTGGCCATTGACAGTGCGGCTGAGGTTTGAGCCGTCAAGCCGACCAAAGTCTGAGCGTAACTACTACCTACAAGACAAAGAGAACATGTGCGTCGTATGTGGTGCCACTGATGGCTATGCTCGCAAATTTATCGTCCCTCAGGAATACAGAAAGTAAGTTTGTGTCGTATGTGGCGCCACCGATGGCTATGCTCGCAAATTTATCGTCCCTCAGGAATACAGAAAGTAAGTTTCTAACCAAACCCTCCATTTAGTTTTTACAGCACATTTTCTCTGTGATTCATAGTTTTCTGCATAGATATTTACTTGGGGAGAAACACAGCTTAGTCTTAACTACATACATGTATCATGTTTTGCTTTTCACTCAGATATTTTCCACATCTACTGAAAGCACACACATCACATGACGTGTTGCTTATGTGTCCTCCCTGTCACCGGAGAAGCTCGGACTACGATGGAACGATGCGCTTGCAGCTGGCAGAGGAGTGCAGTGCTCCACTCGACTCCGGTCACAACAGTCGTGTGTGGCAGGATCACGATCTTCAGCAAGTTCGATCGGCAGCCAGGTGTGTGCTCTAACATGGTTTCACTGGTGTTTTTAGGTGAAACTTTTAACAGTTTTGCTCTCAGATGTTAAAAAGGGACTAAGTGCATATGAAAACCACGGCACCAAGGCCTTTTGTGTAGACTCACTTTAGCATTCAGGCGGGGGGAGCGGGTTCACATCGAATAACAAGGGAGACAATCCTTTCCATTAGCCTGGGGAAAAGCTAAATTGGCAGTTGCATCCCCTTGATCGTGTCGCCCCATTCTCTCTCTCTCTCTCTCTCTCTCGCACGAGAAGGGGGATGGGGTGGGGGCAGAAGTTTAGGGCCAGTTTTGAATTTATAAAAGTAGTCCTGTATTTTTTTCCAGGGCATTGAAGACCAACAGGGCAAAGATCCCAGCAGCACGAGTGCAAGAATTAGAAAAGGTTCTTTACGACTTCTACGGTGTACCATCCCTTACTCCAGAGCTCTTAGAGGATGCAGCAAGCATTGATGCAAAGTGAGTGTGATTATCATCCATAGGATTGTTTAGTAGTGCATGGTTATGAATTAGAGGGAAAAAAATGTGGTATGTGATTTCTTTGTTCAGTGTGAGGAACCAAATCGCACTTTTGCATTTGTGTACATGTAAGAGCAAAGTATGTTCACTAAGACTTGACCTCATAAGCCCCCCCTCGCCCTCCCCCCCCCCCATCCCACCCACCTCAAAAAAAAAGAAAAAGGGGGGCAAAAAGTAATGTATGAATTGTAATGAAGTAACAAAATGAAAAGAGGAAAAAAATTAAGACTTTTAGCCAGCTGAATTCGCATCCCTAGTCTGGGAGCCTTTTTTTTTTTTTTCTTTTTATCAGAGAGTCACACAATTTTTGCCCATCAGACACTCATAAACAGCCTGTAATGGGTTTTGTGTTGTCCAGGCAGGTCAAGGACAACTTCGTGACACACGCCCAGCGGGTTGTGGACTACATGGCCGAACACGGAGGTCTGCTGGAGTTCCAGGCGCGCTGGCGCCGCCATTTTGTTTCCACCATGCAGCCCAGGTTCCTTCCGGCCTACTGGTCCGTGGACTACGTGCCCGAAAACTGGGAGGATCAGATGGGGGGTGGGGATGGGGACGAGATCATAGAGGAAAAGGAAGATGAGGAGGTGGGAGGTGATGTTGATGATGAAGATGATAGTGATGATGATGATGATGATGATTATGAAGATGAAATGGAAGAAGAGGAGTTTGCTTGAAGCTTGAAGGCAGCGTCAGTTGGTGTTATTTTGAGTATGTTTTGAATGAGGGGCCACTGGAAAACAATGGCCTTGAACAGGGGTGAGCGGTGGTCTAATAGGTAGCGCGTCGAATTTAGCTGCTGCGCTACTGAACGGCCGTCACCAATGTCATGGCGATGAATCGTGGGTTCGAGCCCAGGTCGAGCTTGTGATATGTGATACCGGTTTTTCCTGGCTTCGGGGCTGCTCATCGGGGGTTTCTCTCCGGGTTATCCGGCCTTCCTCCCCCAGCAAAATTGCAAAATTGTTTTTTTAAAAAAAAGGAAGGATAAGTATTGGGTGGTGCTGCACCGCAGCGACGCACTTCCCCCGGGGGAGGCAGCCCAAATTTCCCGAAAGGGACAATAATGTAGTTTAAAAAAAAACAAAAAAACTTGCATTTGTGAGACGTACGTTTATACTATGTAGTGACATATCCTTCACCAATATTCACTTATTCTGCTGTCAGCTACAACTTGTGAGACAGCTTTGCTGTCCACTTCGGGTGAACTCATGTTGCTCCACTTTTGTCGGAGATGACCACGATTTTCTCATATTCAGGTCCTGTGCACAATCTGTGATATAGATGAACATATTTTATTGTGACGTTAGTGGATGCTCAGTGAAGATATTGCCATTTTACTATCTCTCTCTCTTTTGTGTGTGTGCGCGTGCGTGTGCGTGTGTGTGTGTGTGTGTGTGTGTGTGTGTGTGTGTGTGTGTGTGTGATGAAACACCAGCAGTGTAAAACGTGTAGGACAGTTGAGAGGCGGCTCTGTGTGTGTGTGTGGGGTGGGGGGGGGGGGGGGGGGGGGGGGGCTGGAGTGAAGCGCTTAACAAATGCAGTAGCGTAGTATGGTAGGTACACTTCACAGCAACTGCATCAGTTTGTCATGGTGGGAGAGAATGGTGTAAATGCTGAACGTATAGGTATATGCTATGAGACGGAACATCACGGTGATTTGAAAACAGAAATTACATGGTTATTCTGTTCGAGTGAACACCGAAGCTGAGAGCGAAAAAAACCAACCAACCAAAAACCAACAACTTGGTGACAAAAGAGATAGCAAGACTGCCGCCCCCCCCCCCCCCCCCCCCAAGAAAAAATAAAAATAAAATAAATAAATAAAATCAAAAAACAACAACAACAAAATAAAATGTACCAGCAAAGCGGGAAAAAGGCTGAAAAAGAAACCCAACCAAAACACCCCAAACAAACGAGAGAGAGAAAGAGTGACAGACATTCGACTGCTTCTTCATCAGTCACCGCTTCTCAAATTGCTGCCATGTGCCGTCGGTATCCCCGCTGGCAGGGACGACGACAGCCGTAGGCGAATGTCCGCCATGTGCCTGCATGCATTTCACGAGCTCCTCCAACTCATTTTTAAATATCAGTTCAGCTGGCCCAGCTTGTCCCACGATCTCACTGGCTTGTCCCGGGCTCGTGAACGACAGCAATGTCACCGTCCCACGTCAATTTGGAAAACGCGTACACCGCCGTCACTGCTGTTCGCACGTGCATCTTCCGCGCTCGCGCACTTCTTGCACGTGCTGGCCACACGGCGACTGGGGATTGCTGGGGACCGGCTCATGATCAGCAAATGTGCTTCGTCTCGCTTCTCGAGGAGATGACTTGACTTCTGGGAGAATTGTGTTTCTGGTAATTTCTTCTCTCCGCACCATTCCCGTTTTTGAGACTGTCTGGGCTAATTGCAGCTGCAGGGTGCTTAGATATTGTGATGTTTTATACGTAAAACAGTTCTTCACAAGCACATCCTTCCACGTAAATTTACTTGTCTTTAGCGCCTCTGTGTGTGTGTGTGTGTGTGGGGGGGGGGGGGGGGGTATTGTGGTATTTTATCAGTGCAATACGCAGAAAAAGATCACAGCTGCATAGCCGTCCACAAAGATTTACTTGTCTTTAGCCGGCGTGTGTGTGTGTGTGTGTGTGTGTGTGTGTTGGGGGGTGGGGTGGGAGTATTGTGGTATTTTATCAGTACAATACACAAAAAAGCCTTCACAGCCACACATCCTTCCACATAAAAATTACTTGTCTCTGGCGTTTTGGTGACTCAGTTGTCCATCTGTGTGCCACAGTTGCTGGTTACTCGAAACGTGCTTGTCGATGTCCCAGTCACGCCACTATCCTAATACGTGGCTAGACTGATTTTACTTGAAAACCATTTGATATCCTGCATCACGGCCGGTCAGTGTCAGTAATACCTTTAGACGTTCCAGTGGCAAGCCCCATGGATGTCTTTTGTTCGGCATTCGCAAAAATTCTAGGTGAACTGGTAGTTTTCAGTTGGTGGTCAGAGCACATGCGGTCCGCAAAACCCAGGATATCCTAGATATCTCACGGGATATCTCGCGGATATCCCCACAAAGCTGATCATAGGCCCTAGATCTTTCGGGGAGTACAAAACGTGTCGCTGTGAATGTTATTGGAGACGCCACCCAAAAGCCGGCATAAGCGTGCTGGACTTGAAATCTGCATCAGGAGGCATTAGAAGACTGATGACGTGGCTAGTCGTGGTTGGCGGCTCATCCCTTTGTCTTGTCCTTCGTCTTGCGTAGCGTCCCTTGGCGCCGCCCTCGCAGGCAGCGCCATCTATCACGATTATGTCCTCTTGGCCTCGGATTCGACAAGGTGCTCGTTTTTGCGTAAAACCTGCACTCGATTTGCGATCATTTTGTTTCGTGTTGTTCTGTCATCAGCGGTTTGCAGTGCGGTGTCGGAATTTTTTTGCATTTTTACGGAAATAAGATTTCAAAGATTATGGTTGGCATAAGAACGGAAGACAAAGTGGAGCGCGCGCGCACACACACACACACACACACACACACACACACACGAAAAACAAACACTGTGACAAGGGTGAGCGGGTGTTTTGGATTATAACGTCCTTTTCCACCACATACGGGTGATATCAAAGACGTGGCAGCGATGAAAAAGCCAGCACAAATATTTGGCCCCAGCCGGGATTCGAACTCCGGACCCGAGCATTAGAAGTCCAACGCTCTACCATTCGGCCACCCCGGTTACCCACCCCCACCCCCCAAAATAACAAAAATAAACACAGACTGAAATCAGATATAAAACAACAACAGAAAACAACAACAACAACAAACAACCCAAACAGGGACCGAACACACCCACGACTGAAAGAATGATTATCTTGTTATAAATTGTTCTTCAAGCGTCTTCTTGCGTTGCACAGATTAATGGCGAGCTTGGCTTTCCAGACCATCAGTTGTTCATGTCTCCTCAGCTGTACAGATTCAAGTTTCAGTACGTACGACAGGCATACTACGGCTTATGGAAAACTTTTTATCGAATGCGTTGACATTTTGCATCAGAATCAGTCACCTAGGTCACAGTATGGCATCTGAGATCTTTCTGGTGACTCTAGCCGGCGTGTAAGTTGTTTTAGAAGTGTACAGCGTACTGAGCAGACGACGTTATCTGGTTGCGGACTGAGGACTAGCTAAACGGCGCTGATTGGTGGCTATTTTTAGAAGCTTTGTCGAGTCCCAGTCTGTTCAGGAATGGACAGTAGGCTCAGAGAAAGCCGTAGTTCTCTACTATCAGAAGCTTTAAAAAAAAGTCACGAAAACGGTCGCAATGGCTAAATGAAACGTACATTCTTTCTATCTAGCAAACAGTCTTAGGGCATCGAAAGCGGCTCTGGGATTTTCATCTCAGCGGCGTTAGGAGCATAGAGGCTTTAAACTTTGAGGACTGACAAGGGCAGCCGTGGTCCAGTTCTGCAGAAGGTCCAAATACGGTGGGCGGACGGGTGTTCTGGGGTTTATCATCTTCAGTCAGTCCACCGCAAGCGAAATTCCCAAGACGGGGGCACGAGAACAAGACCTGTACACATTTTCGCTCTGTCTGGTGACTTACTTACTTACTTAGGCCCCTGGCTCCACGTGGAGCATAGGCCATCGACAACCCTTCGCCATCGCACTCTGTTCTGGGCTATTCTTGCCACTCCAGTCCAGTTGGTCCCCTGCTTATATAACTCTGCCTCAGTGTCCCGCCTGTCTGGTGACTTAGTGTAGATTAAGTGTGTTTCTCGTGCGCCTGGTGATAGCGTTGTCCAGCAGTTCTGGTAGGCTAGAGACTCAGTAGATTCACGTGTGACCGTTGCCGTTTCTGTGAGTGCTATGAGGTTACTGGTGGGCTTACTGACTAGTTTGCTGCAGTGCGGTTTGGGACTGGGCGCGGTGGCCAGTCTGTTGCTGTTTCTGTTGTGAAGTTAAGTTTATCGTCATTCAGTTTCTTTGTTATTTCTTTATTCTGTTGTATGTTGTGGTGTCATGTCCTACAAAGACATGCTCAACCATCGCACCTCCACGCTAATCCTGTGCCGGCCACAGGATTCGAACCCTTGACCTCACAATGTCGACCTGACTTCCCGTTCAATACACAGCTGCCAAGCGAAACCAAGAATTTTTTAATTTTTTTTTCATATTCATTTATTTTATTTATTTATTTATTTTTATTATTTTTATTTATTTATTTTATTATTTTTATTTATTTATTTTTATTTTATTTTTATTTTATTTTATTTTTTTTTTTTGGGGGGGGGGAGGGGGGGTACGTCTTTTTCCACTACGTAAGGGTGATATTGATGACGGGACAACGAAGAAAAAAACACAGAACAGGTTTTTGGGCTCCAAGTTAGGACTGGAACTCAAGACCCGAGCACTGAAAGTCCAACGCTAGTCCGCTCGACCGTCCTGGCTCCCTGTAAGAACATAGAACTTGTCGCACGCACCAAAACCCGTGCGCCGACAGTAAAACTACGAGCAAGCCTCTCTGTCAGGTCGATCTCTCACTCCATCTAGATTCCCTCCCGCCGCGACGTGACCCGACTAGGCGCCCAAATCCGATAAATGTGGAGGGAATAAATTACCCAGTGCTGCTTGTTACGACATTGTTGGGACCCTACCCAAGGGACAGGGGTCATTAGCAGCCTCTTTGTCCCCTTTTGATGGCGACAAACACGCCGCATAATTCCACAATGCTTCTGCCTTCCGCTCACGGTTCCAGCCGCATACTAACAGGCTGGCCGGCGGTGCCAGATTTTGTCACTTTTTGGCTGCGAGCCCGTGTCCTTAAATGGAGGTTCGCGTCCCCGCCCGACCCTGAATGGCGATGGTGGTGAAAAGTGACAATGGTCGGGTGGGTATTGGATCACCGGGCAGTCTGGGGGAGTGGGGTTCAGCAGGGTGACGGTATGGTTGGCCTGATCTGACTCAGAGAGAAATTAGTGGCCGTGGGGTCTGCCAGGCATAAGTGATGGTATCATGTGCATAGCGTTAGATCTTAAAATAAATGTCTTGAATTAATTGGAATGAAATCGCTGAAAGGGAGAGGGCTGTGCTTGTATGGGAAATGTGGTCAGATCTACAGATCTCCTCACTCTTTCCTTTCATTATTTTTCTCCTTGGATCTGTAGATCTCATCATCACATTTCCCATATACTCACACAGTTGTCTCCCTTGCAGCGTCCAGTTACTGAGTTCGTTCCCTTTGAGTCGTACTTTTCGCTGCTGCAGTCACTACTTGCCAAGTTTTCATGAACTGAACTTAGTTAGGAACTCGGAAATACACAAATGTATCTGCGTGCAGGTTTGTGCTTGGAAACTGAAGGGGAAAATGACCAGTCAAAACCGAAGAATCGGACCGCATGCATGCGGTTACTTCAGACTGACGAAACAATTACAACTTACACGAGTTTTACGTGGCATGTGTTCGTGTTTGCTGTCACGCCCTCGGGTACACACGCACGCACGAATATCAAGTGAGCACAACACATGGCATGGTCTGGCAAACTTTTTGCCAGACACTACAACGAGGGAAGCACGTATAGTTTGATATGACTGAAACATGGATAGAAAGCAGTAAAATCCATTGACGTCATTTGAGGAAAAAGACCATTACGTCAATCTTTTTCATCTTGAAATCACCCCCCTTTCCCATACCTACCGTGGTTTGCCAATATACGACAGAGTAAAGAGGTCGGGCTTTGGCCTCGGGGCTCGCCGAGTGGAGTCGTCTATTATGACCAACGTTGTGATTGGTCAGTGGTGGTAGTTTCGTCCCACAGCTCCAGCGTTATGAACAGACCACCATCCTCAGTCTACGAACTGGACACTGCAGACTGCGTGCCCACCTGTGCCGCCTTGGGCTGTCACACTCACCAGACCGTCTGTGCGGAACAGCCCCTCAACTGAACCCCGGAACACATTCTTCAGTCCTGCCCCCTCTTCAAAGAAGCAAGGACACAACACTGGCTGAACGGAGCCACACTGGCAGAGAAACTCTGGGGCACCAAAACGGACCTCCTGAAGACCACAGCTTTTATAAAGACTACAAACATAGTCATCTGAGGCGGAGTCCAGAACAGGGAACGCAGAAGAAGAAGAAGGAAGTTTTGTCACTTGTAAATGTTCGTCGCGTATGATTTTATTTCGGCCAAACTCTGGCCAACCATTACTGAGTGCGGATAGATTAGGGTTACCGATGGAAGAATGGTGTCGGGGCAGGGATGTGGGGAGGGGCGGGGGGGGGGGTGAATGGAGCTTGGATGTCGCTGCAGCACCGGTTTTCGGTCTGTCGGATCTCAGACGGGCATAGAAGTCTTTATATCCTGGGTTTTGTTGTACGGGTAGCCCAGATCCGTCTAGACACGAATAAGAGTGCTCTCTCTCTCTCTCTCTCTCTCCGACTCTGTGTGTGTGTGTGTGTGCGCGCGCGCGCGCGTGTGTGTGGGAGAGAGAAAGGAGAGAGAGAATCTGTGTGTCTGTGAGCGGAGAGAAAGTCTGTGTGTGTGTGTGTGTGTGTGTGTGTGTGTGTGTGTGTGTGTGTGTGTGTGTGTGTGTGAGAGAGAGCGCGTGTGTGTGTGTGTGTGAGCGGGGAGAGAGGTTCTCTCACCATGTGTGTGTGTGTGTGTGTGTGTGTGTGTGTGTGTGTGTGTGAGAGAGAGAGAGCGTGTGTGTGTGTGTGTGTGTGTGAGCGGGGAGAGAGGTTCTCTCACCATGTGTGTGTGTGTGTGTGTGTGTGTGTGTGTGTGTGTGTGTGCGCGCGCGCGCGCGCGCGCGTGCGCCGGTTCATTCGTGTGTGTGTGTTTGTGTGGGTGGGTGGATGGGTGGAGAGAGAGAGAGAGAGAGAGAGCACTCGTTAAAAAACTTTCCATTATGTAGATGTTGCTAATTTTCCCATGTCGACGACGGATGCACGAAAACCAGGCAGTCTGCCCGATGAGGAAAACTGAAGGCGGTAGGCAGGGAGGCTTTCTCGCCGGCACCAGAACGATTTGGCATTCGTCAGGTGTAGCAGAGCAACTCAAAACCTCCAACAGCGAAGAGGAGGTGCCAGAGGGGGGAAAAAACGCCATCGCAGGCACTTTTTGTGCTTTAACATCCTCGCAAAGAAAAGGCCTCCCTAACACCAGAAGACAAGAAAAACAGAGCTGTGTTGAGGGAATTTTATTGGGGAGTTTTTGGGTGTCTGATTGCGACGGGAGAGCAGGTTCGAGGCGGTAAAAACACGATCTGCGCCGTTGGAAGCACGGCGCAGACAATGGGAGAAACACGGGTTGGCCTGATTTTACACCCCTCTGACAGCTGCCTAGACCCATCTAACGCCGGGGTGTCCCAAGTCTCTCAAATGGGCCGCTAAGGGAAACTGGGGTGCCGAACAAATTTCGCTTTGAGAACTGTTTCATAAGTCGGGACAGGCACAGCAAACAAGGCACTAAAAACTAAAAAAAAAAAAAAAAAAAGTCCTGGAACGTATGATCCGAAATTTGTTTGGGTAACGTACCGTATGGGTACCGCCGCACATGCACTTCTGAGGTGGTGAAATCGAGGTTGCATTTTTCAATCATCAATCAGTCAATCTATTTACTCATCCGCATAGTCCATTGTTTGGATTGTCAATGCGAAACAGCCCCCCCCCCCCCCAAGACCCCAAAGCACATTCTGCAGTCCTGCCCCCGGAGCATCGCTAACAGAGAAACTCTGGGGCACCACAATGGAACTCCAAAATACCACCGATTTCATCAAAACCACCAGCCTGATAATCTGAGGCAGAGTCCAGTACAGGAAACACAGAAGAAGAAGAAACTCATCCGCATATGGTATATCTGTGTCACAGGTCAGTCACTGACTAAAGTACCATAAAATGAGGTTAGTAAGTAAAGTAACCACATGAAACCGGACTATCTAAACAAAAGCATAGGACTGTCAGTGTCTAAAAGAAAGAAAATAAAGTTAATTGATCTGGAGATTAGAGGTAATGGTTAGTTTATCTGGATACCTGTTTTCTCTCGTCCTTTCCAAAAGAGGAGACGATGAGGCCTCGGTTTGACTATGTCGCGCCGGCAAGCGCGTACCCAAACGGTGCGTTTACTCATTCACTGCCTATCAACCGGTGCAGCACGTGCACGAGCGGCGGTAAATATGGCAGGTGCATGTTTGTATGAACCTGAATATGTAGCTGGAGTTTTTGTTTTTCTTTTGCGGTGTTTCTCTGCTGTCTTGACGTAAGCATAAACACATTGCGCAACTGGGCAGAAGAACCGAGCAGATATTAAAACGGCACATGACTTTTTGTTTGCTTACTCGATGAAGTAGAGTATTATTTTGTATCAACACGCAGAATTTTTTTGTTTTATGTCAGGAGGATTGTAAAGCTTACATGTTATCGTGAAACGGTTTATTTCCATGTTTACCAAGCGAACTCATGTTTTGGAACAGCGGGCCTGTACGCTCGAAACACTCTATCTTGATGATGAATACAGCTCTTAATGCGAGACAACGTTGTTTACACTTTGCACGAGCGGTCGAACTGGCATTCAGATTTACGACTGTTGTTACACAACTGTTACAGTGTGATCGCCGCGTCATCGAGAACGCTTCTGTTGGCTCAGTGCTAGCAGTTGAAATGCTGTCACTGTGCAGATGTTTGAGTGGTGTGGTGATAGATACCACGAAAACTGCTCAGAGTAATCTGTGAGAACATAAATCATAAAGATTAAGAGTCTCACATTTAGCAGCTGCTACCAAGGCAACCGTTCATGAGGCAATACAGCTCTTTTATCAATGAGAAATGTGAAGAAACATGACACTACTTATGTTTGGGATTCTACATCGTAATGCATCACCCAAGAAACATACACATATGCTGACAAACAAGGGACACTGACAAACAACAAGAACAAAAACGAGGGCACACAAACAAAACAAAACCTCAAACATCCAAACAATAAACTAACACATCGCCCTCCCCCTCCCCCCCTCCCAAAAATATTATTCGACCAACTACGTGTACGCAAACAAAGAAACATATTGGAAGAGGTAGCAATAAGGGTCTGAACCATGGCATTCTTCAAATTGTTCCATTTTCTCCCCCCCCCCTTCCACCTCCCCTACCCCCACCCCAACTCCCCTCCTCCTCTCAAACCAAACCGTCGTTTCATGCGTGTCATAAAATCCAACGTGCTAACGGTCCCAACTGGAGGTACATAGCTTCTCCCTAACGACACTTTTAGCGGTGAACATCGCATATTTTCTTGACAAATGGAATTTCCAACCTGACCCTTTTGGAAACCACACCAACGTATCGAGTATATATGGACACGTCTGTTCTCTCGCCTAAGGCAGCTTTTGCAGTCTTTTATTACGAGAGTTAGGTGCTAAGTTTCCCTGAGCGGTGGGAGTTGAGTAGACCAGCTCCGTGGGGAGTCTCTATGCCGCCACCATTACACCGTGCCTAATGAAGGATCTTTTTTCTTCCGCGTAGTTACATGGCGCAGTAATTTGGCGACACTGAACGAGGAAACAGCTCAAAAGTCGATCGAAATCCAGTTCACCCGAAACTGATTTCGGTTGGGCCTACGCGGAGAGGGCGTGTAGAGTTCTTTTCGCTAGTACATGTATTTCGTTTTCCTGTTGTAGGTGTTTTTTTGCTTTTTGAACTCTCTCTCTCTCTCTCTCTCTCTCTCTCTCTAGCTCTCTCTCTCTCTCTCTCTAGCTCACACACACACACACACACACACACACACACACACACACACACACACACACACACACACACACACACACACACACACACACACACACTTTGATGCAGAGAGAAAAGAAAATGAAATCAGTTACGATTACTCTTGACCTGTTTCGCGAATGAAATGGATGTAACTACTTCAAGTACACACACACACACACACACACACACACACACACACACACACACACACACACACACACACACACACACACAGAGAGAGAGAGAGAGAGAGAGAGAGAGAGAATCACTGTAGCATCTTTTAATTCAATTTCTACCCCCCCAAAAAAAAGTTCTTTCAAGATGAAATAAACATCTATCAGCCGCCTTTTGAAATTCCAAAGAAAAGTGTTTATGCGAAAAATATAAGGTCGCAACAATTTTTGGCCCCAGCATGTTTAAAGCCAGAGATGTGCATGTACCCACAGGCACACGACTGGCTGAGTCCTTCGCGGTAAGACGTACAAAATAGACACGTCTAACGCGTGCATTTGACATGGTGATTGTGCAAGCCACTGACCCCTATGGTCAACTTGCCGGGACATATAGGTCAAGCACTGAGATAGGCACTCCAGATTCAAGATTCAAAGATTTTATTCCTTTCTCCCCATTTGGGGTATGGAGGAATGTCAAGTAATGCATCATACATGATTCTCATACGTACAGAATGGCCTTGTTGCCGATTCTCGTTATAGCGCGTGAACATGCGTGAACGTGCGCGATTTTGGACCGAGACAAGGCTTGATAGACTCGGCATGTGGGCTACTCGAGTCACACACGATGCCGCACTACCAATGCGTTGCGATCGGCTGCCAAAATGGCTCGAGAAAATCAGATAAGCTGGAGAAATTCCCAGAGACGGTCTTACCTAATGGTGAGATCGTTCAGTTTGAGCCCTTTTCTTCAAAAGTTTCAAGAAATTTGTGGATAAAAGCGATTCGAAGGCAGAACGCCGACCCGTCTCGGTGGCCTAGCGTGTGCAGCCGCCATTTCGTCGGGAACAATCGGACAAATTCTGTCCCGGTACCTACATTGTTTGAACACAATCGTTATGGAACAAAAAATCAAGAAAGAAAGACTTTCATTTCCAAGCAAAAGTTCAGTTCGCACTGACAAACAGCCAAAGTGCTTGAATAAAAATTAGTGGCAAGCCAAAAGTCACAGGTCGACTTGACCTTTACACCGCCTACCTCTCGGTTGAAGCGACTGCCGATCTGCTTCAAGGGCTAGAGTGATAAGCTGCGCTTTTGTGTAGCCACTTAAACGCACGCCCCTGTCTTTCAGATATTTTTTTCAGTTCAGGAACTTTCATTGATTTAATTTTATCGCGAACATCTTCGCCGGTCGAAACGCTCACGTACGTTGCTCGCCATCGCATGCGTAGCCCACCTCAGGTGGACCGTTCGCGTCTCCGGCGCTGGAGAGCACCCGACTCTTCGTAACCGGCAACCGCGGTATTACAAAAACGCATGTAGGACGGAAGAAATCACAACAGTCCAAACTGCACTCGCTGTAGGCTGTTCTCTTTGACCCAGATATCCCAGCAATTTGACAATAACCCACCACGAGTAAAGCTCAAAGCGCGCGAACTTTACCAATACGCGCGTGCCAGTGAATCACACGCATTCTCTCACATAAACTGAGGACAACAGCACGTAATACAATCACCTGGGTCGGCCGCTCAGCTATTTAGTGACGTTTCTGAATTTAGCATTGCTTTAGGTTTTTTTTTTAATTTTGTGGACTTAAAATATCTAATCAGACCCTGAGGAAGCCGGAGTACCCCTCGACTATCGGCTTGCAATTGAACGATGCCATATGAGAGAGAGAGAGAGAGAGAGAGAGAGAGAGAGAGAGAGAGAGAGAGATGATGATGATGATGATGATGATGATGATGAGGAGGAGGAGGAGGAGGAGGAGGAAACTTTATTTATCAACGGTAAAAGTTTTGACAGAAATTCGCCAGTTTTCAAACTTGCCGTTGCTAATACTACAGAGACTATCTACTAAGAGAGAGAGAGAGAGAGAGAGAGAGAGAGAGAGAGAGAGAGATCCCAAGTGGATCTCGAACCTGACACATTGCTGGCATAGTTTGAACCACATCACATAAATTATTAAAGGGTGCAGGAAGACGTGTACGGGACAAGGGCAGATGATACGCTACATGCGCCTGTGGGCTTAGCCGCCGGCTACGAAGTCCCGGCGTCAGCGGTACAGCATCGCTCTGCTATTGTCGTCAGCTGCACCCAGCAGCAAGTGCAGTCGCTGCGGGGTGGCCCACTTGACCCGAGCAGGTCACGGCGCGACAGGTGCAGTGCGATGGGTCAGTGATATCACAAGTTGCACAACGCGGCGAGTAATGGCCGACACAGCTCTCTCTCTCTCTCTCTCTGTGGCGTAGTGTGGCTTGCTGTTCCCACATACCGTTACTGACTGGATCCGCGCTGGCTTAATGGGAAAAGGTGCTTCGGTGCTACTAATTATTAACGTTACGTTGTTTTAAACTTGGCTTATCCAAGGATCTCGATCTCTCTCTCTCTCTCTCTGCCTCTCTCTCTCTGTCTCGCTCTCTTTGCGCGCCGGCGCAGTGTGTGTGTGTGTGTGTGTGTGTGTGTGTGTTCCAGTACACTTTTTACCTTTCACTTGAACTCGACTGATACCGTACTCGGCAGACGCCGTTTTAAAAATGCCACCCCTGACTGGGAACACTGACGCCAACTGAGTTAATTGCTCTCTCTCTCTCTCTCACACACACACACACACACACACACACTGACACACACACACACACACTGACTGCGCGCGCAGAGAGAGAGAGAGAGAGACAGAGAGAGAGAGGTTTCAGACTCATACTGTTACCCTAAGCTTCGGATTTGTGACTGATTCTAAGACTTGAACTGACAACCAAACCAACACAGATCAGTCTGCCATGGTCAAGGTCAGATTCCGGTAATCTTGAAGAATAGTATACGAAATTCTGGGAGCTATTTGCACGCACTTTTTCGGGTGCTTTCGGTTCTCCTCGATGCAAAGAGACGTTAGACACCCTCACCTGCTCACTTTGACCTCTCCTTCCCCACAAACATGCACAAAATATCCTGAAATGACTGCCGACCGCAGCCGAGCAGTCATCTCTAACGTCTCTTTGCATCGAGCAGAACCGAAAGCACCCGAAAAAGTGCGTGCAAATAGCTCCCAGAATTTCGTATACTATTCTTCAAGATTACCCAGATTCCCGCCGCCGCACTATAGTACACTGCCACGAGCCCTTTCCGCAACATCGTCCTAATCAAGGCATGGACAATTCCTGTGACCCGTTCCGCCAGCCCGAGCCGAATTATTGTTTTGTCGCGCCCTTGCTTCCGGCAATCGATCGCCAGCACAAGCTGGGAACACTCTCCCCAGCGTCGCATACAAATGCAAGTTTCATTGGTCGCCTAATCGACAAGACCCTCCCACACGGGGCGGGGCCGAGGTTGGCTCCCCTGGCGGCGAAACTGACGACTGTCAGTCCCTAGCGAGCGTGCGCAGGGATCGGTCAGCGTCGCTGTTGTGGTACACGGAATAAGCCAGGGGAGCGTTCAGTTCGCAGCACACTGATGTCGCAGCTCTTGCAGGCTTATCCGATTATGTTTTTGCTGGTGCCAGCGAATGTCGGCAATGCTATAAAGATCTGCCGGCCATCAAGATGCCGCTTGGGTCATTGTCTGCACTAATAATTTCAACGCCGCGGAACTGCACTGACTAAACATCTCAGTCATATACTGGAAGAGAATGTCAGTGGGCATTGCTTAAAACTGAGATTTACCGTCCATCAAGATACGGCATAGGTCACTGTGTACAATAACAGTTTCACCGCCGTACAATGAGTCAACATTTCAGTCATAAACTGGAAGAGAATGCCTCAGGTCTATGATTCGACTGAGGCAGTGGAACTTAAGAGGCTTTACTAAACTGCTTTCTACGTAGTCGCCGGTTCAGGCCTGTGACCAGCGGCAGTAGAACTGACAAACGCCGGGTTTGCAGAACTGTTTTCAATGCGAATTTCCGGAGCCGAGGGCAGTCAAAGAGAGTGTGAATTACTGCGTTGCACCAGTCGTCAGTGCAATTTTACAGTATGCTTTGATCAAACAGGTCATTAAAAGTAATCGGTGCAAAAACGAAGGATTGTCCTTGGATGTAACTAAAGACATGTGTCCTGGATGATCCTTAGTTACACACATTTATTCATTTATTTATTTATGCTTTTATTTTCATTCTTTACACTTGTAGGTCACTTCAGTATAACAAGAACCAAAAGCAAATGTCACAGCTTCAGAAGTTCTAAGTCTCTGGCCTCTTTAGTCACTGTCAGTGTCACCCACTTTCTCTCGTTGTCACGTCTTTGATACCACCCATGGTGGAAAATGGACGTTGAGCCCTCAAACACCCACCCGCCCCACCCACTTTTCCCAGCATTATTTTGATGTTCATTGAGCGCCGCCGTTTAAGCCTCGTTCACCCTTTTGGTTTACTGATACAGTTCATGAAATAGCCGGCGTGTCCTTTGACGTTCTCAACATTGGTTTTCCACCTCTTTTCCACACTGGTTTTCCACCTCAGCTGGTCTGACAAAAGGCGTAGCCCTCTATGCCCCTCGCTCACGTGGTTTAAATTATTTCACAGCTACAGCTAAAACAAAACGGAAAGCGTGCGTTGCAGTGGTTGTTTTTAGCCTGTCGTTGCACTGAGTGTCCGTCTCTGCGGGACTGTCGTCATGGCCGCCACCATTTTTTTTTTTTTGCCTCGTGCCGAGGACCGTCGGGACAGATCCGGCGCTTGTGCGGCGTGCGTGGCGTTGAGACGGAACGGGGAACCGAGAACGGCAGCGCCCTAGCTCTGAATGGCTTCCCGGACTTGCCTCGGCTCTCCTCCTGCCTCCGTCCCCTTCTCTTCCTCCTCCTCAGCCAAATAACTTATTCCCGAACACTTGCCCGGTCACCCTGGGGACCCGGGCCTCCAGTTTGCTTGTGGCAGATAATTCTATCATGCTAGGTCCCCAGAGTTGTTCCTACAACAACATCAAGTGCGGTAATTTGTAATCAATGCCCCTTTGCTTACACGCAAGAGGCGTGCCGCGCCGATTACCTCCGCTTTGGAGAGCGGCCGACTGGGATTTGGGGCAGGTTGAGGTTGGAGCGGCCGAGCCGTCGCCCAGTAAACGCGTCTTGAGGAGACTGATTTGGAGGTCAGGGTGAAAACAAGACTCCAGACGGCTGTTTGGGGACTTCCTAGCAGCTTTGCGCCCCTGATTCGGTTTGTTTGCCACAAGGTTTAAGAGCATGTTGGCTTTCGTTAACTCTCTCTACGCTAAGAGTTTTTCAGGGTTTTTTTTTTTCATGATGCAGCCTGTGTGTTAGCAGTTTGGCCACGTCCGGGTAAAAATTATAAGGAAAATCTGATACAGAGATACAAGCATGAAATATTGGGACATAACTGAATAACCTGAAGCCAGTTCTTAGCGCCAGTATCTCCTAGTCTTGACTGTTTCACCTCCTTCCACCACTGACCACGTGGAGCAGGCAACGCCAGTGATGCGACAGCGAAACCAGCAAGCTTCAAAACTATGCCAGCTCTAGTAAGGACTATGACAGTAGCATAGTAACAGAAATTGCATTCCTTTAACCACCAATAAACCGTTTTGCTAGTTCTGCGTTTGGTTTCGTAGTTTCTGATGTCATGGCTGCGAGTGGGGAGCCGGGATAGCCGAATGGTAGAGCGTTGGACTCCTAGTGCTCGGGTCGTGAGTTCGAATCCCTGCTGGGACCACATATTAGTGCTGGCCTTTTTCTCGTTGCCCCGTCTTTGATATCGACCATACGTGGTGCAAAAGGATGCAAAACTCCCAAACACTCACTCACTCACTCATGACTGCGAGTAAAAATAGAAAATTGGCGATCTGGCCATGGGAGCTCAGCAGCGAAGTCAGTGTTGTGAACGCGAAGACCCAAAGTGGGGACCTTGGGATAGAGAGGACTAAAGACCCATCCTCCGACATCACTAGTCTTACAAATCGTTCTAAACTGTTTTGTTGATGTCTAGCATCTTCGCACCACAGAGACATTTGCACAGCCGTCAGTGACCGCCTCAACACAAGGCAGCACTGAGCCGGCAGAAGGCTCAACGCAAAGCGGAAACCGAGGCGTCCGCTCAAATGTTGCTCTCACCTGCTGCGCAGAAGACTTTCGAGCCGTTGCAGTTCTCGTTCGACCGACTAGCCGATGTCGGTATATTGCACTCAGAGTGTTGCTTATCATTAAACTGGACTATTCGAAAGTACCTGCAGGCGCACCCACAAACGCATCTGCTAAAAACAAGAACAACAAAACCAGCGTTGACCACCATCAACAAAACAAACCCAAAGTTTCTGTGAGGCGTGGTAATCGTAGCGTCTGGGAGACGAACTTCAACCGTTTCCAGGATGAAGCTGAAGGCACATTGTCCAAACTTCCAAAGGAAGGCTCTTATGATAAATCTCTATTGCAAGGACACCTTATTATTGCAGTAGTGTTCCCCAGGTGCACTCCCGCAGCACTGCTTATTCCAAATACACCCAACTTTCAACAAGAACACTGGACACAAAGAAGAATGACACACGTAAAACGAACAGAACTTGAAGCAATGTTTCACCACTTAATTTGCAAAAAAAAAAAGTATTCTTGGACCGTGTCTCCCTGGAGAGACTATTTCTGACTTGCCGTTTCACGCTCATGATTCACAAAGTGTCGCAGCTGTGACAGGGAAAAACTCGAGCATAACTGCGTAGTGCCGTGCCAGGAAGTCGTATAACGACATGCGCCTCCCGCGGATTTCCAATCAAAGAGGGTCGCTTTTGCATCTGTGCGCTGTTGGGCGCCATGCATAATATTTTTTTCTCTCTCTCTCTATGCCACTGATGTTAGGAATCTAGTGTGGAGAAACAAACTCGCTTCTTCCTATTTGTGGCTGTGTCCAACTTCTAGTTCAATGCTTCCTGCGTTACCCGGTTCATGTATCTAAATGTATCAACGCACAGTGTCTGTGTGTCTATGTATAAAACCAATTTTCGAGTTCTCACATCGCGATCAACATTCGTGGCTGTACTCAGGGGAACCCCGGAAAGAATTTGGCGGGGAAAAAATCTATTAAAAAAAAATTAATGTCGTTATTTTCCACTTATTTCAAACCACTTTCTGTAACTCCCCTGGTTATAGGTTCACGGAAAGTACATGTAACTCCATTGTTTAGTTCGATGACTTCGCATCGCAAATTCTTGTTACCTCCCATCGCACAATCTCTCGGCAGAGCCGGGTACATCGGCTAGTACAGCCAAATGACCATCTGAGCCATCGTAGTTTCTATGTTGTTGTTTTTTTTACGAGTTACTTTTCCTTTTGCTTTTGTGCGTGTTGATATTAGCAATGGTGATATTCAACCGAGATATTACGAGGATATCCAAGGGGAAGCAATGCGAAATCCTCGATAGCTCAGATGGTCACCTGTAGCTTACAGGGCCTTTGACACGTGTATGACTCTGAATACCCAGTCTAAATTGGAGCTCCATTGACTCCCTTCATACGCTCGTCAAAGTGAAATCCGTGCGAGAAGCTCTTTTAAAATAAGGGATGTAGTTTTGTGGGTGTGTGTTTGAGAGTTTAACGTCCTTTTCCACCACGTATGGGTAATATCAAAGAGAGTGCAACGAGAAAAAGGTCAACACAAATATTTGGCCCCGGCCGGGATTCGCACCCAAGCATTGAAGGTCTACGCTCTACCATTCGGCTGTCCCGGCTTCCAGGACTTAGTTCGAAGACGATGCTGACTCCCTTCATATTAGGTCGTCGCAACATTTCACAGGTTCATACACACTTCAAACTCCATGCAAATAGCGCTCGCTGCACTTCGTTGTGTAGGACGACGGTACCCTTGCTGATGGTGGGGCACTCCGGGTCATGATCAGATTAGGGTTTCTAGTTTTTCCGCGTTATGTTTGCCCCGCGGCCGGCAATCAGGACTAGGAGCACGACAACGTGTGACTGTCCGCCCCACGCCCAGGTCGCGGCCCCGGGAGAGGGCTCATCAGCTAATAGCCAACAGGAGACAGACGGGGGTCGGGCGCTAACAGTGCATGCACACACCCCGACACACTCACACACAGACACACACAGCCTCTCCCTCCCCCCACCCGCAACACCTCTCTCTCTCTTTCTCTCTCTCTCTCTCGTAGCAACGGCAAGTTTGGAAATGGTAATTGTGCCAATAGCTTTACCGTTGATAAATAAAGGATCATTGTCATTGTCATTGTCTCTCTCTCTCTCTCTCTCTCTCATTGTCATTCTCTCTCTCTCTCTCTCTCTCTCTCTCTCTCTCTCTCTCTCTTGTGTGTGGTGGGCACACGTTGGTTTCCTTATCACGATGTTTTTCACTTCATGATTATGTACATCCTAGGTTGTACATATGCATGTACACTGTGTCATTTATGTCAGTTTTACTTTGCCTGAGTTTCTTTTGTGTACGCTAGTTTGTACCAATGCGTGCGTGTGTGTGTGTGTGTGGGGGGGTGTAGTTTAGCAAGGACGAGACTTAAGAAAGGTCGATGAACCTAATCTGTTATCCATGGACAATAGCTTCGTTTCCATTTCTCTCTTGGTTGTAGCAAACTCTAAAATTGATTTACGCCAATACTTCAGAAGCCAGATTAACTGTGCGCAAACCCGTTACCCACCCACCCCCTCCTACAACCCCTGCTGCCCCTCACCCACCCACCCACCCAGCTGAATACGACCACTGTTAAGTTCATGTATCCATATACACGATCCTGGGGAAGTCACTCTGTAGCTGTCAGGTTTTTGGGTGGGTGTTTGGGAGCTTAACGTCCCTTTCCACCACGTATGGGTGATATCAAAGACGGGGCAACGAGAAGAAGGCCAGCACAAACATTTGGCCCCAGCCGGGAATCGAACTCACGACCCGAGCATTGAGTGTTTAACGTTCTATACAATTCGGCTTTCCCGGCTCCCCGTAGCTGTCAGGGCCCGTATGTAAAACTCGAGGTTAATTTAACCCACGTCTACGGGCCTAACCCAGACTAGGACAAAAGAAACCCCAAAACAATTAAATTTTTTAAAAAGGAAGCGAAGAAAGAAAGACAAAAATCCTTCCATAACGGCATAGGCACCTTGCTGGAATGGGCCCGCTTCCTGATTTAAAACGAAAAACAACAAAATTTAAGCCTAGAGCTAGTTTAGTTAGAGGTTAGACTCTAACCCGGGGCTAAAAGCCCTAACCTCGACTATTACATACGGGCCCAGGGCTTGAGTCAAACCCTACCACACAGAACTAGGACGCTTCGTTGGTCTTCCATCACAGTCTCCGCCCCCCGTCCCCCCCCCCCCCCCCCCCCCCCCCCCTCCACAACCCTCCCAGCTTGCTGCCTTTCCCCTCTCGACACAGAGACAATCACTCAAAAAGCGTGAAATTCTTTTACGGCCAATTACGGGCGATGGAACGGGAAGTCCAGTTGATACAATACATTAATATCGGGACCAGAAAGGCGTTAGTCGCCGCGCGCGCCTGACATATCATTTACGGGCGACCACGATAGCGCATGCCCTCGGAAATGGAGGTTCATGAAGAGCCGCGGCGTGTGCCCATCCACCATCTGAGATCCTTCTGCTCCCAGACAAGGGGCCTCGGTGGCTAGGTCCGGGGCTCGCGTTTATCTGACTCGGCTTCTTCATTTGCACCCGGAAGCCCTCCGCTGACGTTTCGTTAACCCTTGTACTCTCCGTGAAGAGTCGCTTCCCTTGCCCGTGATAGCGTCCCTTGGCCCGATAAGGCGGGGGAAGGGAGACAGAAAACGCATGGCTTGCGTAAATAGTGCAATTCATTTTACTGAACTACCGACGGAGAAAGCCGGACTGTGAGGGATATGAGCAGGAAATGAAGCAAAATGGCAGCCAGGGCATTCAGTTAGGACAAGATTTAGTGATCGGGGTTTGTGTTTTCGTGTCATTAGGCCAGAAATCGTAGTGATGTTTACACTGACTGTTTATAAGATGAAAACAAGATTTTACCACCATGACAAACCAAAAGTGGTGAATGCAGTGTATTTACACGGTTTCAGATTTTTTAAAAAGCTCATAACGTAGACATGTCTGAATGCTGCTGACTGCGATTGTCAGCTCGGATCTACTTTCGACAGTATCTGTCTTCGTGTGTTCTGTTTTTCTTCTGTTTGGTTAATCCTAGTTCGTATACTACAAACTCCGTATATCGGCCTCCTGTGTCAGATGAATCAAACTAGGTTAGTCCTAAAGCTAATTTAAAGTAATTTTCCAAAACCAGTGAATTACTGAGTTAGTTAGTTAGTTAGTTAGGGCTTAACACCGCGCAACTAGCAAAGAATATTTGTACTGGCCTATTTCTCATTGCCCCGTCTTTGATATCACCCATACGTCGTGGAAAAGGACGTTAAACTCCTACCCACCCACCCACCCACCCTCCAATCCTTCCATATCCTTAGAGCTACGCCCTAAATTGACGCAATCCATTCATCAGTGTTTCGCCTCAGATCACGTCACATTTTGACGGACACAAAACTACGCAATCCCTTTTCCCTTCGCATAACTCCATCCCGACTCCAGCGGCGGCGACCCGAAACAAGAGGCGAGCTCTGGAGAGGTTTCCAATTGGCCGTCACTCTGTGAACGGGACGTGCTCAAGACGGCTACAGCACGCTCCACGTCGTCCATTGTTTGGTAGGGGCTGGCGGGGTGCACGTGTCTGATAAGGGACTTATTAAATATGACCCTGACTTCATCGGCATAACTCACCACGCTCGCCTCCCCTGCCACCAGAGGGCTGCACGGGTTCAATGGCGACCGGCACGTGCTGCACACGAGTCACGGCGGGCGCGCTCGTGTCGAAGAATGCCGGGAAATGGTAAAAGAAATGCCAGGGGTGCGCGGGCACCATGTGAAATGGCTCGTCATCCGTAGGGGACATATGGCGACTGCACGCGGTCAGAGTTGTCTGTTCTAACGCACAGCCGCTGTCTCCAGCTGAGAACGGGTACTGACTCGGCGCAGATCCGCTGTGTCCGGCCTGTAGTATCTCAGGTGGTCATGCCAGACCAAAGACTTGACAAACAAACAAACAACAACAACAGACAACAAGAAAAACAATACACACTCAACAACAACAACAACAACACACACACACACACACACACACACACACACACACACACACACACACACGCACGCACGCACGCAGATTTTCCTGATTTGAGGATCAAGCGCCGTTGACGATGGATTCGGTCTTGTCATTTGCGTATGTGCACAGTTTTGGCGTTTGCCAAGAAAACAACAACAACAACAACAACGCCGCGTTAGTCCCGCTCCAGCACATTTGAACAACATAGGCATATAATGATGTCACTAACTATTGTCTCTACGAACCTTACCGATGAACTGACGGGGAGCCGGGATAGCCGAATGATAAAGGGTTAGACTCTCAATGCTCGGGTCGTGAGTTCGAATCCCGGCTGAGGCCGAATATTTGTGCTGGCCTTTTTCTCGTTGCCCCGTCTTTGATATCACCCATACGTGGTGGAAAAGAACGTTAACCTCCCGAACACCCAACACCCCCTTCCACCCACCCACACACACACACACACACACACACACACACACACACACACACACACACACACATTTGTGATGGCCTTTTTCTCGTTTCCACGTCTTTGATATCAATCACCCATACGTGGTGGAAAAGAACGTTAACCTCCCGAAAACTCCCCCCCCCCCTCCATCCACACACACATTTTTGTGATGGCCTTTTTCTCGTTGCCACGTCTTTGATACCACCCATACGTGGTCAGTGGAAAAGGACGTTAAACTCCCAAACACCAACCCCACCCGCCCTTACCGCAGAACCGGCTAAAACCCTAAAATGCTTGGGCGCAGAGGCTGAAAACAAGACTAGGACATGCGCGCGGACAATAAGTGGATGGACATTTCCAGATCCGGCTGTTACACTAGTGTCACATGGACTCCCACCGAGTTAGGTCGGGCCCAGGCTGGCCAGCGGCACCGGATATTATGATTGCAGACGACGAAGCGTATCACTATCAGGATGTCGGCTATTGTGTTACAGCCGGAAGTGTCAGGACCAATTAGCAGAGTGGAATCTGTCAATTAGAGGAGTGTTCTAAAAAGGCGAAACTTCGATTCGAAAATGGAAACTGACAATCTCTCTGTCTCTCCGTCTCTGCCTCTCTGTCTCTCTCTTTCTGTGTGTCCGCCGTCTGTGTGTGTGTGTGTGTGTGTGTGTGTGTGTGTTGACGACCCGAAAGAAACGCCAAGCGCAGCAGGAAACTTGCCGTGAAATAATCTCCCCTTGCCCAAGAACCTTTGCAAAAAAAATTTCTCTTCTTCGTCCAGATGCGTTTTACATCCTTCAACCTTACGATCCGTGGGAGGAAAAACATTTGGTCGAAACGTAATTGAACGAAAAGGACACTGGGCGATTTTATTTGGCGAAGTTTCCTCCAGTATCCTTTCGAGCACCTTTGTTATGAGCGAGCCGGGGTAGCAGCGGATTTTACAATGCTCGGGTCGAGAGATCGAATCCCGACTTGGAGCAAAAACTTCGCGCTGGCTTTCCTCGTTGCCACGTGTCCCTGGCCGGTGTGGCGGGGAAAGGACGTTAAAAGACCGTTAAAGTAGTTCGTAGCTGACAAAGGATGGTTGATCTAACGTCATTTTCCACCACGAAATGCTCGTATCAAACACGGGGCAATGAGGAAAACACAAGCACAATGTTCTAGCTTTCAACCAAGAATCGAACATATGACCTGAGCATTGCCAACACAACGCTCTGCCACGTTGGATTCCCGGCTCCCCGGCGGAGAAAAGCAGGCTAAATTTAAATTAGTCGCCTTAACACCTGCAGCCTACCCCCCCCCCCCCCCGCCCCGCCCCCCCTCTTCCCCAGAAGACCAAAAATATTCCAAACTCCATCCCCCACCCCCATCTACCCTTCCATGGACCCACCTACCCTAAACTCTAAAAGGGCCTGAGTGCTTGTCAAGTCCATGGCGCTGTAGTTCTTTTTTCCAAATAATGGTATCCTCTTCCCTCCCGCCAGGTTTGTTTATTTGTTATTACCCTGTGTTATGTTTCCGCATGCGGCGCACAATCTGCTAGCCGTGGTAATGGCTTCCCATCCGTAGCACTAGTGGATGAGGATCCGGCCAGCAGCCAACAGCTAACCACTGCCAGTATCTCTACTGAGGTGCTTGCCGAATGGCGCAAATCTGTTAATGAGTCAGGTCCTAGGTAGGCAAACAAGCCGCGTACGGGTGCCCGCGCAGGAAACAATTTCGTTTTGATTGCACGATCGCGCCCGGGCTCGGAGCCGGCAATTTTGATGTCATCGCCTAATTCTATCACTGCAACAATGGCTGCATCTGCCCGCCTCGCTCCATCAGTCACGGGCACCAGAACCGAAGAGTTATTAAGAGACAGCGAGCGATCAAAAGCTCTCTCTGCGTTTTGCCGGCTATTCCGGATTGTATGCTGCGCTGCAAGTCAGTGACGACTCCCCCCACTGCGCAAACTGCATCTGCGGAGATAGTCACAAGTGCTACAAGTCAGTATAACGACTCACCCACTCCGCAAGTCAGTAACGGCTCACCCGGGCACTCCGCAAGTCAGTAAAGACTCACCCACTCCGCAAGTCAGTAACGACTCACCCACTCCGCAAGTCAGTAACGACTCACCCACTCCGCAAGTCAGTAACGGCTCACCCACTCACCCACTCACCCACCCCCGCAAACTGCCTCTGTGGAGATAGTCACAAGTGCTGCAAGTCAGTAACGACTCCCCCACTCCGCAAACTGCCTCTGTGGAGATAGTCACGACACATGATTTAAATCTTTATATATTTATATTATTGCGCATTGAGCTTAATCGGCAATATGGTTTTCCCATGAAGCTTAATGCACAAGATCATCTGGGAGAATTTGCTCATTAGGCTTAAGCGGCAAAGCCTGTGTTGCCGATAGGGACGCACTGAGCAAAAGCTGATGTCTTTAATACAGGGCAACAAATCCATACTTCGTTTCCCAAACGGAAGAGAAAACAAACCAAAAAGCAAATCACAAATATTAGGAGTCAGACTATGAATATAGTCCCTCAACATATCACCCTAAACCACTGGACGAGTTCTCTGAAGAAGGGCAACGTCCAGCAGTCAGCAGTTGTATCTCTCGTGATACGTCAATAAAATCAGACACGCATACATACCCCACCCAACCCCAAAATTTAGCACGATGGGTAACTGTTTCCAATGCCAGGTTGCCGTACAGCTTCCGGATTCCCCCTGCAGCCTGGACTGACGGTGTGATGATGGTGAACAAAAAAGAAGACTGTATGAGCGCGCGCGCGCGTGTGTGTGTGTGTGTGTGTGTGCGCGCGCGCGCGTGCTGTTGGGCTATTTGAAAACAATTAAAAAGGTGAAAAGAAGGAGATTTCTCTGGATCTACATGCATAGGAGTGATCATGTTGAGTGATGTGATGTATGTGGTTTTGACAGGTGGTGTGTACACGCACGTGTGTGTACATAGAGCTTACATGATTAGTTCATTAACCTTCTGTCCGTGTAGCCAAGGCCTCAGCAGCCTTTCCTTTATGTCCTTCGTCTGATTTTACTTTTCATTGTGTACTGTAATGTTGTGTTGTTGTTGCTGTTGTTTTTATTTTATTTTTTTTTGTTTGTTTTGTTTTTGTCTTTGTATTGTGACATTGGCTTTTTGTTTTGTACTACGTTCATGTGTCTTTTTGTGTCAAATATGCTATAAAAAAATAAATAAAAAGAAGAAGAAGAACAAGAACAAGAAGACGAAGGTCAAATGTTCGCAGAGGCAAGAGAGTAGTGACAGGATGTGCAGAGCAGCATGGTTATTCCGCTACTGGTGGAGTGGGCGAGGATATCGCCGCAGATCGCGTTGTCACGCCTAATCAAATTCCGCGCGTGAATCAATAACACGGATTCAAAGTTCACACAGAGGGAGAGCTCCCGACATCGGAAACGCATTTTAACGTCCGCTGTCCGAATGGCGCAGTCATATACGAACAGAACGGGCGGCAAGAGCTCATAAAAGCCATTCACTGATTCAGTCCCTATTCCTCTATTGCTTCATCAGCGACAGCAAGTCCGGGAGTCGAGAGCTGGAGCTTGAGTACAGTAGAGCAGTTTTGCCTGAATTGGATCTGTGATGCCGGCCGCCATCAAGCTGGCGATAGGAAACCATGTACAGAGGGATTATCACCACCACAGACAGGAAGGAGGGCAGGATAGCCGAGGTGGTAGAACGGTGGGCTTTCAACTCTCGGGTCGTGAGTTCGAATCATGCTCGGGGGTGGGGGGGGCAGCAATACGAGGGTTATTTGAAGTCCGTAGTCTACAAACGAAGGAGGGTAGTTACAGCTATGAAAATTCTCGCGTATTAGCACGTGACGTTTAGAAGGTAACACGTAAAGTGTCATGTCTGTCGTCTTAATAATTAATAATTAATAATGACGTCATCTCTGTCAAAGTGGTCCACCTGTCACCGCCTAAGAGGTGTGTTGTTTCACCAAAATGACTGGTGCGCCTGTCTACATCGGCTGTTGCCATGTCAACAATTCACGACTGCGGCTTTGAACTTCTCGATCACCCACCATATTCTCCAGATCTAGTATCCTCTGAGTACCACGTCTTTCCAAATTAAAAAACCCAAACAAACCCGAACACCTGGCTGAGAGACAATTTGCATGTGATAGCGATGTCACGGCTGGGACAGAGAGGGCGTTTCTGAGCATGCGGGTGGGTGGGTGAGTGTTTGGGGGGTTTAACGTCCTTTTCCACCACATACACGGAGTGATATCAAAGACGGGGCAACGATGACAAAGCCAGCACAAATATTTGGACCCAGCCGTTTCTGAGTATGCAAGATGCGATATAATTATTTATTTCTATACAAGGGAGGGGGGGGGGGGGTCAAGGCACCTGCAGCGCCTCGTTGCCCCGTCTTTGATATCACACTTATGTGGTGAAAAAGGGAGTTAAATCTGCAACCAAGCAACCAACCAACACTGCCAATGCAAAATCGTGTACAATTGGAGTAAAGCGGGCCATGTGTGGTATCATTTGATATCAGCCGGTCTATCAGCACTTTGTTCTTCTGACATTGTCTCTACACAGTCGTATGCCACCGACCTTTGTCTTAATCGAAGTAGTGGTCTACCCACGTTTTGTACATACCCTATATAACATTATTATTACAATAATTTCAGTCGGTATTTGGCGGAACCCTAGAACATGTCATTTTGGCTTCCCTACGGGCTCTTCGGGTGTTCGCATGTGGGTAGCTGGGTGGGTGGATGGTTAAATGGATGAGGGTGGAGGAGAGGTCTGGATGAATGGGTGAGAGCGAGGGTTCGGAATCACTGAGAGAGAGAGAGAGAGAGAGAGAGAGAGAGAATGTTTCTCATTTCTGGCCCCACAGAAAACCCCAAGTATTGACTCAATTCCGTCTTTCTTGGCCGAGCCAGCTCCTTGAATGGGAAAGGGGTCAGGATAATCACCTTATTTTCCACTTCATCAACCAGTCTCCTTGATTAAGTCGCCTATTGAACTAATTGTCCAGTTAGCAGACAGTTACGCCTCGGCCCCAATATGCCGCCATGGCGGTGTCGTACTTTTCTCCTCCTCCGTGTGTGAAGAGTGCCTCAAGTCCTCGAAATTGTCTCCCCTGTTTTGCTGCTGCCAATAATTGCCAGTCTCGTCTTTTATCGTCAATGCTACAGAGCGCGAGAGTGATTTACTGCCAAGCTGAAGAGTTCCTCGAGGAAGGGAATTAATTCATGGATGCCTTGGAATCCTCATCTCAGGCTAAACTGTTTTGTTGGAGGCGAATTGGGATCAGCTTACCAGATGGCGCGTCAAAACCAGGATTGAGGAGCAGTTTGAGATTCAAACCCTCTCCTCTAGCATCGATTTATAGCCGTGTCCAACCGCGCGTATACATGTGCTATAAAATGTACTCCGAAAGATCATGTTTGCTGTGCGTACCTAGAGGTAGAACCATTGGGATGGAGATACAGAAGTCGGGTGCGTGTTTGGGAGGTTAACTTCTTTTTCCACCACGTCAAAGACGGGGCAACAGGAAAAGGGCCTTCACCATTATTTCAGTGCCCCCGGCCGCGAGAGAGACTGAGAGAGAGAGAGAGAGAGAGGGGGGGGGTGTTTAGGGTTTAACGTCCTCTTCCACCACATACGGGTGATATCAAAGACTGGGCAGCGATGAAAAAGCCAGCACAAATATTTGGCCCCAGCCGGGATACAAACTCATGACCCGACGCTCTACCATTCGGCCACCCCGGCTCCCCGAGAGAGAGAGAGAGAGGGGGGGGGGGGGTTCCAAAAAAGAAGAAACCCACTGCCAAAGCTTGAGAAGTCGGCATGACATTTTCAGCCTCAACAGACAATTACAGCAGCTTTGAAAGCCTCTCATCCCATCTTCACTCCGCATCACCCTCCGTCCTGTTGCCCCAGCAGCTCATCCTGAAGAAATGGGAGTCAATGACAACTAAATTCGATTTCACTCAAGTGGCCGCGGCTGGACCAAAACGTGATCGGAAGCCCTATTAAGGCGAGGATGCGGTAGAAGCGACTGAGGAAAGAGAGTTATTTCGCCTCCTTAACCATCGCCTTGAGGGAGCAGAACCGTTTGGTAAGCTCGCCCAGAAGGTCTCAGAGTCGGAGGTAGGGACCTGGGGAGTTGTTATTACAACAATATTAAGTGGCCTAATTTGTTTGGAACACTTTCTCGCTCGGACTCTGGAGACTTTTAACGAAATTGTGTCCCCCTTGTTCCACTCCCCTTCTCGCCGTGAGAGGGCGCCAGAAGTGAATTTGCCGCTCGGAATACTGGGTAATTCCCCAGATTTACTCCACTATCGGAGAGTTGTGGCGGCGATGTGGAAGTGTGTGAGGAGAGAGAGAGAGAGAGAGAGAGAGAGAGGGCCGGCAAGGGGTACTGTTCTGATTTGAGGGGTAGCGAGGCAAAGATGGGTTTTTGTAAGGCAGGGAGTGGATTAAGGCATGGCATGACACGACGTTTTGTTGCTCAGGCGTACAGTTCCAAGCCCGACGCCTGTTTTGTCAAGACGAGTCACAAGGACGCTGCCAGTCTTCCTCGGTCACGTTGTGAAGCTGCTGAGACTCTTAGTACCTTCAACAGAATCTGTGAAGATGCGTGTGCTCACTGCAGCGCGATGTCTACCTAAGTGCTTACCAAAACCACAGCGCTTTGGTCCTTTTACTAAATGTGATGGGACCCGACGAAATGGGGACGAACTCGCCTAGCCACTTTTTGAGAAAACAGAGAAGAAAAAAGAAACTGGAGGAGGAGGGGGGTAGGGGGGGGGGGTCTGGTTTTGCTCTTTCAGATTTTGTTTTCATTTTCGGTTCCGTAAACAACTAATAATTACATGTATGATTCTGTGAAAGTTTCAGTGCACGAACGTAGCGTATAAACTTGTTTTAAACGAGAATACAATACAACCACGCTGTACTGGTATGATTCCCTTGTCACACTGTACCAGCATTTTTTTTTCAAAATGGCCGCTTTTCAACAGCAAGTTTTCAATAAACATATCTCAGGACGAAGTCATGCTACGGAAGTAGATTTTACACCAAAGGACAGCTGATTTTGTGCACTTTTCAGTGACATCAATAAGGTCACACGCCCAAAATCACTTTTGTCTCTTTCTTGCGCGATTCCATCACAATAGGCGGTAGACTGTTATCTCCTTGTGGTCGTGAACTACGCTGAAAAAAACAAAAAAAAACATGTACTAGAGGCAGACCTGGGTCATCGACCTGAGGGCGTCATCGTCAGAACTGGAGACTGAACTACAAAACCGTCTCAAGACGAAAAGCACTTTCCTCAAGGGAAGCAGCCCAAAGTTCCCCCAAAGGGATAATTAAGTAGTCAAACAAACAAATAAAAAATCTGACATGGGTGGAATCCAACACAGTCTATGCTTTGACCTCAAAATAGAACTGGTTTCAACATCAGCACCAGTTCAGGAAAACATATGTATACTCCAATGTAGGCCTTACACCTATACACACAGAACTACACATAGTTTCAGATGCATCCTGCAGGCTTTATTTTAGATTCACAGGCCCCGACCTAGGCTTATAACCGTGACAAGAACATGATACCATTTAAATGTGTGCAAAATATGAACCGTTTTAGGGGCTGCCGTTACAACGATATGAGCCACAACGTGAACCAAAACATGCACCTGCCGCCTATTTCACTTTCAAGTGAAGTGACGCGTTTGTATGAAACGGACTATAGCTACGGCCAAGTGGTTGTCTCAGAGCAACTCGCGAGTGGTCACTGACGACGTAACATGTTTATAAAGCTCTAAAATACACTTTGGGGAGGACCACTGAGTCAATACTGCCAGCATCTGCGCAAAAGACGTTATTGACACAGCGGTGGTAGTCACCTCATCCTGCCAGGTGCCGCTTTAAGTGGAGCTCTGCTCTGCAATGAGTGTGCACGCAGACTGCAGCCAGCCCAGCCCAGCCCAGCCCAGCCCAGCCAGGCTCGTATAAACCAGAGCAGAGTGTCAAAATGTCCGGGGTCCAGCGCAGCCCGGTGGAGTCGCCCGTCGTTTCCAGGTCTTGCCCACGTCCACGCCATCAGCATCACTCTCCCAGACGTGGCCATCGATCGCCTGCAGGAGCAGATGGAGCGACAGGCAATTCGATATCTGCCCTGCACGCTCATACAGCATCGGAACAGCTTCGGGGAAAGAGAGAGCCGATGCTGGCGAAAGAAGTGCGAGAATGTCATCCAGCTTCTCTCTCTATCGCCGGCCATCTATAGGGGTGAGGGTTAGCGACTGGTCGACCCGTCTGCCTCACTTAACTCACAGGGGTCTAGGCAAGATGGCGGGGGGAGTTTTTCTGGTGCTACTTGTGGTCAGTGCTACTACATTCAGAAGTTTTGACGGGGATTCCTCACTCCTAAAACTTCTATTCTTCTCGATCACTCACAAACCTTAAACACTCTAACTTTAAAAGCACCGAAGAGTGATTAGAAAAGTTTCCCATTCTAAATCCTCGGGAGTCTCAGACCTCCCGGTCGCCGGTGTACCACGGAAAGAAAATATATATATATTTTTTTTTTGTAAACTTCTGTCAGGTAGGTGCCCTTGAATGGTCTGTGCATGGTAATTTTTGTTTCTAGACTGAAGCATTTGTAGGGGTGACTATGATGCCTGTGGCTAATTAATAGGGAATATACACTGCCCCCCAAAAGTAATGGACCACTCGCAAAAACATGCACAACTTAGCAAAAAATCATTCAAATTTTCTGAAATGTATACATATATATTATATAGGAATTTGAGGCCTCGGGCATGTCTTCTTTGGCCTGCATGCTTATATTTCAAATGTAGATTTGCCTAAAAACAATCGGCGTCAGCGCTTTTGAATGGTAGTAACACCGGAACCACCCTCCGCCATACTGACTGACCCCCGTATTAACCGCCGTCATTGGCTCAGGGGGCCAGCGTTCGGGCCCTGATTAAAGTCGAGGGGGGTTCGGGAGTGGGCAGTTTATCATTCCGCGATCACTCACTTTTATTAAAGTTTTTCGAGCGCAAGATGCTAGGGGATGGAATTAATGTAACATTGTGACGGCGGAGGAGACGCAAGTCGGGTGTAAAATTTCTGAATGGCGTCATCCATTGGCGCGGAATAGAGGCTGGTCCTGATAAGGGCTGTATCGCGCCCGACCTTCACCCCCGCCACATAAGTCAGCCTGTCATGCGCATGGCGCAGGTCGCTCGGCTTCCGGATCCGGTGGCCGTTGCTTGTTTTGGCTACGCAGCACAGATACGGATTTCAAAGAAAATGCTATAATTATGTTCCTGTTAAACATAACGCTGCACGTGACACGCTAGAAATGCTTTAAAAATCACAAAAATCCAGCAGCCAAACACTGATGTGTATAGTACATTTAAGCAAATTCTAATGTTCCACTTTTTAGCAGTGCTAGCAGCGACCGCCTACCCTCTCATTCCTCTGCCGTCTGCTAGCTCTTGCTAGATCTCATGAATACAAACAGTCCAAATGCCAGGCTCATTTGTCACTGTGTTCAGTATTAACTGGCATGAAACTTATTTACAAAGCCAACAGACAGCCCCAGATTGCCTTTTTTTTTTTTTTTTTTTTACTCTGCTGTACTATATTTAGCGGATATGTAATTAGTAATGTGTATAAGTGATATGTAACCTGTAAATGCCTGCCAAGGTGGTTGGGATCTCTCTCTCTCTCTCTCTCTGTTTTGTAATGATGACACCTGCTGTGTACTGGTGTGTGTGTGTGTGTGTGTGTGTGTGTGTGTGTGTGTGTGTGTGTGTGTGTGTATGTAAATTGTTTACTTTGTTTGAACGTAGATGTAGTCTCTTATTCCGTTGCGTTTTGGCCTATATTTGGTTGTTTGCTTGCTGATTGTCCTTGTTTGTTTGTTTGTTTGTTTGTTTGTTTTGGTTCCTTGATTTTTTTTTCCTTTCTTTCTTTCTCTCTTTTGTAATTTAGAGTAGCAACGGCAAGTTTGGAAATGGTAATTGTGTCAATAGCTTTACCGTTGATAAATAAAGGATCATTGTCATTGTCACTGTCTGTCTGTCTGTCTGTCCCCCCCCCTCTCTCTCTCTCCCCTCCCCCCCTCTCCCCCCCCCTCACTCTTCCCCCCCCCCTCTCCCCCCCGCTCTCTCTCTCTCTCTGAGGGTTCACAGCATATCCACATTATTTTTGATGCCGTTACTGCAGAAAACACCGCCAGTGCCAATCTGGATTGAAATAGCATTGAGGTCTTGAAACAGACACAACCAAACCGATATGAACTACTGTATAACTGCGGCCAGCGGCAGACTGGCTCAGAACAAAAACCTCTCAGTCACCAAGCTTTGCTGGAGCGAGCATGGAAGGAGGAGGGGTGATCTACAACCCTGGAGACAAAGTCTTGAAGCCACTAATACACTTGAGGACATCCCTTGTCCCGGCTCTGCTCAGGTCCCGTAATCAAACTGTACTCACACCGAAACCTGCCCCAAAGCCTCCTTCATCGATCGCTTGGGAATTGTTTACGGCTTTGACCCCGTGCACGAGGAGGAAAAGGAGGAGGCGCCTTAATCTGGGACGGTGTGTTTCTGTTGTCTGTTGTGACTCGCTTGTCAGTTGTAGAGGTGGGTGTGGAGTGAGTCTCTGAGCTGATGTGTTGAACGACACGCACGCACACAGCACACACACACACACACACACACACACGAGGTGCTGTACGACTGTAGGTATGTACCTACCTGCTTCTTGGAAATATGCTTTTAAAGGGGAGCTGATGCTGCTGAACGACACGTGTGTGTGTGTGTGTGTGTGTGTGTGTGTGTGTGTGTGTGTGCGTGCGTGCGTGTGTGTGTGTGTGTGTGTGTGTGTGTGTGTGTGTGTGTGTGTGTGTGAGAGAGAGAGAGAGAGAGAGAGAGAGATTGACGGATTTGGTTGCACTCTAAAAAACTGAACCGACGATGGTTATCAAGGACTGAAGATTAACAGCAACGCTTCGAGCTGCATCGGCTGATGAGATCACTCGGAGGAGACAGGCAAGCCGAAGGTTCTCCAGAAACGTTTCGTTTCATCAACGTCACACAGTCAACGTTGACTGTCTGAAAGATGTCACGTTTCAGTCTGTTTTGGGAAACATGGGACATTTCCACTGTTTTTTTTTTTAAGCTGTCTGATGGATGATGAGCACTTTAGGCGTGACAAAGCCTGTGGTCTCCCAGACGTAGGGGGGAGCCGGGGTGGCCGGATGGTAGAGCATTGGACTTCTAATGCTCGGGTCGTGAGTTCGTATCCCGGTTGGGGCCAAATATTTGTGCTGGCTTTTTCATCGTTGCCCCGTCTTTGACATCACCCGTATGTGGTGGAAAAGGACGTTAAACTCCCAAACACCCACCCACCCACCCACCCTCCCATACGTAGTTATAGTTTGAAGTACAATTCTTCAGGCATTTTAGTAGTTTGAAACATCATAGCACACTTTTTAAAAAATAAAAGTAATGTTGAAGATGTTGTTGAAGTAAAGAGCGGAAAATGTCCACAGTCCCAAAGCAGTGTAAGAGTTGAACTATTTCAAACATTCCCGACTAGTAGATAACGTTGATAAAAAATAAAAATAAAAATGAACGCGTTTTTGAGAACGTGCACCTACTTTCCAGTTCCCTGCTGAGAGGCTAAAGACTATATTTTACTCTCTGGTCTTGTGCGTGCGTGCGAGTGTGTGTGTGTGTGTGTGTGTGTGTGTGTGTGTGTGTGTGTGTGTGGTATGATGATGATGATGGTTTGTTTGTGCAGGTTCAGAATGGAGTTTTTAAGGCACTGCTGCATAACCTACAAACTGCCCTGACAGAGAGGAGATGATGATGATGATGATGATGATGATGATGATGAAACTTTATTTCTCAACGATAAAAGTTTTGACAGAAAAAATTACGTCAGTTTGCAAACTCGCCGTTACTAATACTACAGAAGATTAGAGAAAAGCAAATAATAAGAATAAAAAGACAAAAAAAAAGAAACAAGCACAAAACAGAGAGAGAGAGAGAGAGAGAGAGAGAGAGAGATCTCCCCCTTCCCCAGCCTGCCCCTGTGAAAGTCAGTGACCATCTCAAAACCCCAGAATCGCCCCCCCCCTCCCCCCCCCCCAAAAAAAAAAAAAAAAAACTGCCAGCCGAATGACAGTGATGGCGCAACGTGCTTGGTGATGGGTGAAATCGAGACATCTTCCAAACAATTCTTCAGGGACCGGACCCTGTCACTTCCACTGTGTTGCATGGAGCGCCTGAGACAACGACCTGACAGGCACCGACACTCAACACAGTTCCAGCATTTCTCAGATTGACGCCAGAATCGCCTGCTACACTTACACAGCGAATGGAAGATGTGTGGAACATCAGGCTCCTGTCAGGCTTTTCGTCTTCTTCTTCTTCTCTTTATAATGGATTGGAGTACGGTTCGGATGGGCGTGATTTTTTTTTAAAGAACCACACGACAGATCATTGTCTGAGGGTTGCTGCTTTTTGTGGGCAGACAGATTTTGTTTTTGTTGTTTTTCAAATTCCAATTGAAAATTCAAAATACGAAAGGGAGATTATACAGCCACCATACAAAATAAAATGGTGGCAGAGTCGCCAGCTGAGGGGAGCACCACGTGACGTGGTCACGTGGGATTATTTATTATTGGTGTTATTGGTTGTCGCGTCCCCCACCCACTCCTGGGTCGGGGATCCCTTTTCAACAAAAGAGACAGGAACCGAAAGAGACAGATGAACGACACAACACACGAGGAACGACAATAGAGCTTTTTATTAACGCTACCACACTATCACACGAAGGACGCGTAGGCCAATGATGATGGTGACGGATGAAGACGGAAAGGGTGATAACGTCAATGAGGATGATACCGATGATGGGGGTTGACGATGAAGCTAATGGTAATGAAGGTGGCGATGGGAAGATGAGGTGGGAGATGGCTACAAGAAGTAAGGGTAAATCTATCAATAATAAACAGACATTCACAACAACAAAGTGGATCACTTGTAAAATATTTAGGCGTCACACTTGTCAGCGGATGTAACCTTAACCTGTCCCGCTTTATCGATATGCTTAACTACGCACGTGCTTTAATCTAACACACAAGAAGCGAACGCTGACAGGGACGACAGCGTGAAACGCGGCCCACTGTAGAAGGACGCAGACCGAAGGACGAAGAACGAAGACTGAAGACCGAAGGACGATGAACGAAGACTGAAGACTGAAAGACGATGAACGAAGACTGAAGACTGAAAGACGATGATACGAAGACTGAAGACTGAAGAACGATGATACGAAGACTGAAGGACGATGACACGAAGACTGAAGACTGAAGAACGATGATACGAAGACTGAAGACTGAAGAACGATGATACGAAGACTGAAGAATGATACGAAGACTGAAGACTGAAGGACTCTCCCTTCTCCCTCCCGCGCGTAGAATACAGAGCGCAGAGAGTGAGGAAGATCGTAGCGTGAATATCACTGCGCCCCTCTCTCCGCCCAATAGTTATGGTGAACGGAGGCTCGAGGAGGGCGACGACAACAGTGGCGACTGACTTTGACGAGGATGATGATGTGAACCCCCCGCCGCGCCCGGCTTTACGCACCACGATCACGACCAGCAGAGGATGGTGGTGGGAGATGAAGCAGCCCAGCAGTACTGAAGAAGGCCGCCAGAGATAATAACGTCAGGCGCACTTCACTAGTTTCTCCCTGGGCCAGACGAGCCGACAACAGTACGGGAGTCTCTGGTGGCAACGACTCTCAACACTCGGGAAGGAAAGACTGTCGCTCCCGGCCTCGCGAGTCGAAGATGACATGAAATAGAAAATTCACAAACAGGCCTGGAAGGCCAAGATTACCCCATGATTGAAATACTGGTAAGTACATCGAAAGCAAGAGCACCCCAAAAATGATACGGAAACAATGCTGGTCTCAATGATTTATACATGAAAACAATGACCGACCACGAAGGCATGATAAAATGAAGATGAATCAACGAAAAGGGGAAAATGACCGGATAAGGGACAAAACACATGGCATGATAGCGAAACAGCGGTGAACCTATGACTAACCAACTCCCCCCCCCCCCCCCTAACTACACACAAAGACCTAAGCAGAAACAGACAGACGAGGAAAGATGAATACTTACATGGAAGGACGAAGACTTCCCCTGGTGTATTTCCCGCAACACATAAGTGTATCAATATTACAACGGGTCCCAAAAATGGCGACCACAACTGCGAGCCTCAATGTTGAAGCTACCTGTACTGTAGAGCTCTCGAACATGTTCTGCCCCGGCCTGACAACCCGCATGAACACCTGCGACCCGTGTTCACGAAATCGGAGGCACCCCGTGCCCGCCAAAAGCGTGCAACACGCACCGCACGAGAAATAACCACACTGGGAAAAGATAGCGGGGAGTGGGACTCATACTAAGGTGACACATTACCAACCAAGACCCGAAACCACCCCCAAACACACAGACACACACAGACAACACGCAACACACCGCGACACACCCCCCCGCTAGGATGAAACTACCCAGTTTGATCAATAACCCTCCAGAGCGGGTGATGTTGCAAAAATCTCAGAACAGCCCTATCCATCCCCACAAGCGTCCGCCACCCTACTCAGATAGTCAGCACCGACGTTTTCCCTTCCCGGGATGACTCTGATTCGGAAAAAATATCTCTGCAGTTTCAGAGCCCACCTGGTGAGCCGACCGTTGGCTAACTTGACCCGATCGAGGTGTTGCAGCGGCTGGTGGTCAGTTTCCAACACGAATGTCTTGCCGTAGAGATACGGGTCGAACTTTTCGATCCCCCAGACGACGGCAAGGCACTCTTTCTCAATCACTGAATAGTTGAGTTCCGGTCCTGTAAGCTTCTTGCTAGCATAGGCCACGGGCTGCGGTCCCTGACCCTGGTCCTGTAGGAGAACAGCGCCCAGTCCTTTCTCAGATGCGTCGGTGCGTAGAATGTAGGGCAGGTCAGACTGCGGAAGACACACAACAGGGCTACTGCAAAGTCTAGCTTTCAAGGTTTGGAAAGCCCGCTCACAATTCTCATCCCACTTCACCTTGTTGGGTTGTCCTCCCTTGGTCTTGTCAGTCAGCGCCAAGGCAATCTCGGAAAATGGGGCACAAAGCGACGGTAAAAAACCCGCTAACCCCAGGAAGGCCCGCAGTTCTTTCTTGGTCGTGGGTCGTGCGGCTCCTCGAATCTTGTCCACCTTGGAATCGACAGGCCACAACTTGCCACTCCCTACACGGTGTCCCAGATACTCAAGTTCCCGAAAACCCAGAAAACACTTGGAAGGTCTTGCCGACAACCTCACCTCACGAAGTCGCAGAAACAACGCACGCAGTGCATCCATGTGCTCCTCTTTGGCTTCGTTTGCAATGAGAACATCGTCCATGAAATTGTCGATGTCACTGCGGTTGAGCGGCGCAAGTAGCTTTCTCATCATACGACTGAAAATCGCTCCCGCCGTTTTCAAGCCGAATGGCATCACACGCCACTGGTACTGTCCTCCGGGAGTCGTGAACGCTGTCTTCGGCTTGTCCTCTTCTCGCAGGGGCACCTGCCAGTATCCCTTCGACAGGTCTAGTTTGCTCAGGTACTTCGCCTTTCCAATCTTGGCAAAAAGATAGTCCACGTCGGGCATAGGTTCGGCGTCGAACTCTACTTGCTTGTTAAGCTTTCTAAAATCCACACAGAACCGGATCTTGCCGTCTGGCTTTTTAACTAGCACGATGGGCGACGAGTAAGGCGACGCAGCTCTCTCTATTACTCCTAGCTTGAGCATGCTGTCTACTTCGTCCTCGACAGTTCGCCTCATAGCGTGGGGAAGCGGGTACTGCTGCGTGCGGACGGGCTGCTCGGACAACACGACAATCTCACACTCATCCAATGACGTACTGTTCGGGGCATCGGTCAAAACGTCGCGGAACTCACTACAGATACTCCTAAGCTCCTCGTGGAGTTCTGGGTAACTGGGGTCCAAGTTCACCTGCTCGGGCCCCTCCGAAGCTTGCAGTGGAATCAAGGGAATCGTGGAAGCGGCAAACCCAACTTCTTCAGGTCCCTCCTCTACCACAGCAGTGGACACTCTAACGGTCTTGGTTTCATGATCGGACTGTGGCTTGTCTCCCCTCTCGACATATCTTTTCAAGACGTTGATGTGGTACAACCTTTCCTTCTCTCCGATCTGAATACGGTAGTCATTGACCCCCTTTTTCCCCATCACAACAAATGGACCCTGCCAGGACACCTCCAATTTGTTCGCTTTCCCGGGCAACAGCAGCAACACCTTGTCGCCAATCGCAAAGCTTCGGGGACGGGCTTTTTTTGTCAAAGTGGGTCTTGTGCCTCGCAGAAGCTCGGTCCAATGCGCTCCTGGCCATCTCGCACGTCTGCTCAATCCGATTGCGCAGGTCTACCACATACTCTGAGGCAAGTCGCACGTCTTCATCCTCCACGTCCTCTGTCCATAACTGCTTCAACACGTGCATCGGACCCCTCACGGTTCTTCCATACAATAGCTCAAATGGGGAGAAACCCAAAGACTCCTGCGGGACCTCGCGGTAGGCGAACAACACGGCCGGGATGAATCGGTCCCAGTTCTTCGGCTTTTCCTGACAGCACTTCTTCAGCATCCCCTTGAGAGTGGCGTTGAACCTTTCAACGAGCCCGTTACACTGGGCGTGGTAAGGGGCTGTAGAGATACCTTGCACGGACAGCAATCGCTGAACTTCTTTCATCATGGCACTCACAAACTGCGTCCCTCTGTCGGACAGGACCTCGGCAGGGATGCCCAGACGGGTCCACATGTTTCCACAAGGCCTCCGCGACGGTTTCGGTCTCGATATTCTTCAACGGAGTGGCCTCCGGATATCTTGTGGCGTAGTCCACCATTACGAGAATGTAGCGGTACCCTCGGTCTGACGCTGGCACAATGGGTCCCACTAAGTCTACAGCCACACGGCGAAACGGCTCGTCAATGAGCGGCATCCTTTCCAGGGGAACTTTCGCGACCTGGCCCCTTGGAGACATTCTTTGGCACACATCGCAAGAAGAACAGTACCTACGGACGTCGGCCGCCATCCCCGGCCAGTAGAATGATGTCCATGCCCTTTCTCTAGTACGCTTCGCTCCCATGTGACCAGCCATGGGCGGGTCGTGGGCTAGCCGCAGCACCTCACTGCGTAACTCCTTGGGCACTACCAGCTGCCTATAAGTTCCCGTCGTTCCTTTGTAGGTCCGGTACAACAGATCCTTATACCACTGGAACGACACAACGCCAGACTTCCCTCGAAACTCTTGCCCACTGTCGGCGTTCTGGCGGACACGCTTCAGCGTGTCGTCTTCGCGCTGCATTCTGGCCAAGGCTTTCGGGCCAACTCCCCCCAGGGTGGGCTCCGACACAGAAAGCGGCGTGGGTCCCGACTTCCTAGACTGGGCCCGGGTCTGCACGGAGCATGCCGCTGGTCCCACACCATACACGGGGACTCTCACCTCCTCTCCCGTCTCCAACTCCAAGTGGTTGCCGATGATGACGGGAGTGACTGGATCTGGCATTAGAACAGCCAAGGCACGACCTGAAAAATACGGCGACGTCAAAGTGACATACGCCGTGTCACACCATCCCCCCAGGCTAGCAACCGCCAGAGTAACATGCTTCTTGAGACCCGTACGACGCGAGTCAGCTACAAGGTTCGAATCAACAATCAGCGTATCCGCCCCAGTGTCCCTCAAGCCAGGCACCTTCTGACCTTCTATTACAACCTCACACTCAGGTTCAAATCTCAAATTACTGCAAGGTTCACATAGAGCGACCGCCTGGTCGACAGAAACTTCTCGCGGCAAAGTGACTACCGCTGAAGTACCCACACAATCCTTGCTCCTATGACCTGCCTTGCCACACTTAAAACAGAGACCCTTCTCTTTCGCCTCCTTAATATTTACCTTTGGGGCGCCACTGTTTGGCTGACCTTCTCTCTGGGTTTTGGGCTGTAACCCGGGTCGTCCCTGATGGTTGGTTGGTGGCGGCCTCTTCGATGAACAGGCTCGCTTGGCCTCCACTATGACATCGGCAGCACGTGCAGCGGCGTTGACGTCCTCGGGCAGCTTTTCCCTCACCCGGATCGCCAAGTCTGATGTCAAGGTCTCCATTAACTGCTCCTGTAGTAGCAGATCCCGCAAATCGCATGCTTTCTTCTCGTCTTTGCCTGCTAGACAACACCATTTAGTCAAATACGTCCCTAGGCGGACGACAAACTGAACAAAGGATTCACCAGGATCCTTCTTACTGTTGCGAAAGCGTTGCCTGTATCCCTCAGCGGTTAAGTTGAAACGCTTCAACAAGGCATCCCGTAGCTTATCATAGTCATCCGACTCCTCCTTACTTAGCGCAAAGAATAAGGTGCGAGCCGTGCCACGCAAGAACGGCAACAACCGGCTGGACCAGGTATCCCGTTTCCACTTCTGCACTTCAGCCACTCGTTCAAATTGTTCTAAGTACTCGTCAATCTTATCCTTACCTTCTTCGAAAAACGGGAACTTTAGACCTTCGATCTTATTTTCCTTCTCTCGGCCTGCTCTAGTTCTCGATCCCTCCGATCGTCCATCTTTCTGAGTATGCTGCATGAACTGATCTCTCTCCTGTCTTCTTGCCTCTTCCATGCGCTGTTTCTCCTCCTCTAGGCGCTGCCTCTCCTCTCGTCTCTCCTCCTCTAGGCGCTGTTCACGTTCCTCTCGCCTACGTTGTTCCTCTTGCTCCCTCCGCGCTTGGAAGGTAAGAAACTGCTTGAAACATGCTAGACACCTGGGATAAATCACTCTGACTACTTGGCTGGGGAGGAACTACGTTACCCTGTCTCATGCCAGGAGAAGTTTGAGCCTGATCCCCGGCATGATTTGGTCCGCCCCGACCCCGTCCCTCGCACAACCTACGCGGAGTTTCCAAAGTGGTCGGGTTGACACCTGCACCCCCCTCGAACCTGCTCACCCTGCTTGACCGTAGCCATACTCCTCGTCTCGGGCATCGGTGAGGATTAAGCGGTTGCACTGAAACAGCCTATCCTAATGACGAACAAAAGTAGTACTCACCTTCAACTGAAGCGTCGGTCCACAGGGTTAGGAGCGCTCGCGAGCTGAACACGAAACTACACTCTTTACAGAACAACAAAACAGCGACAAGACACCCTCCCCCCGAAACGACCCCTGGTTCCTGAGCGATGAAATGATCAAAATAAAGTACCCGGCATCTCCACCATTGTCGCGTCCCCCACCCACTCCTGGGTCGGGGATCCCTTTTCAACAAAAGAGACAGGAACCGAAAGAGACAGATGAACGACACAACACACGAGGAACGACAATAGAGCTTTTTATTAACGCTACCACACTATCACACGAAGGACGCGTAGGCCAATGATGATGGTGACGGATGAAGACGGAAAGGGTGATAACGTCAATGAGGATGATACCGATGATGGGGGTTGACGATGAAGCTAATGGTAATGAAGGTGGCGATGGGAAGATGAGGTGGGAGATGGCTACAAGAAGTAAGGGTAAATCTATCAATAATAAACAGACATTCACAACAACAAAGTGGATCACTTGTAAAATACTTAGGCGTCACACTTGTCAGCGGATGTAACCTTAACCTGTCCCGCTTTATCGATATGCTTAACTACGCACGTGCTTTAATCTAACACACAAGAAGCGAACGCTGACAGGGACGACAGCGTGAAACGCGGCCCACTGTAGAAGGACGCAGACCGAAGGACGAAGAACGAAGACTGAAGACCGAAGGACGATGAACGAAGACTGAAGACTGAAAGACGATGAACGAAGACTGAAGACTGAAAGACGATGATACGAAGACTGAAGACTGAAGAACGATGATACGAAGACTGAAGGACGATGACACGAAGACTGAAGACTGAAGAACGATGATACGAAGACTGAAGACTGAAGAACGATGATACGAAGACTGAAGAATGATACGAAGACTGAAGACTGAAGGACTCTCCCTTCTCCCTCCCGCGCGTAGAATACAGAGCGCAGAGAGTGAGGAAGATCGTAGCGTGAATATCACTGCGCCCCTCTCTCCGCCCAATAGTTATGGTGAACGGAGGCTCGAGGAGGGCGACGACAACAGTGGCGACTGACTTTGACGAGGATGATGATGTGAACCCCCCGCCGCGCCCGGCTTTACGCACCACGATCACGACCAGCAGAGGATGGTGGTGGGAGATGAAGCAGCCCAGCAGTACTGAAGAAGGCCGCAGAGATAATAACGTCAGGCGCACTTCACTAGTTTCTCCCTGGGCCAGACGAGCCGACAACAGTACGGGAGTCTCTGGTGGCAACGACTCTCAACACTCGGGAAGGAAAGACTGTCGCTCCCGGCCTCGCGAGTCGAAGATGACATGAAATAGAAAATTCACAAACAGGCCTGGAAGGCCAAGATTACCCCATGATTGAAATACTGGTAAGTACATCGAAAGCAAGAGCACCCCAAAAATGATACGGAAACAATGCTGGTCTCAATGATTTATACATGAAAACAATGACCGACCACGAAGGCATGATAAAATGAAGATGAATCAACGAAAAGGGGAAAATGACCGGATAAGGGACAAAACACATGGCATGATAGCGAAACAGCGGTGAACCTATGACTAACCAACTCCCCCCCCCCCCTAACTACACACAAAGACCTAAGCAGAAACAGACAGGCGAGGAAAGATGAATACTTACATGGAAGGACGAAGACTTCCCCTGGTGTATTTCCCGCAACACATAAGTGTATCAATATTACAACGGGTCCCAAAAATGGCGACCACAACTGCGAGCCTCAATGTTGAAGCTACCTGTACTGTAGAGCTCTCGAACATGTTCTGCCCCGGCCTGACAACCCGCATGAACACCTGCGACCCGTGTTCACGAAATCGGAGGCACCCCGTGCCCGCCAAAAGCGTGCAACACGCACCGCACGAGAAATAACCACACTGGGAAAAGATAGCGGGGAGTGGGACTCATACTAAGGTGACACATTACCAACCAAGACCCGAAACCACCCCCAAACACACAGACACACACAGACAACACGCAACACACCGCGACATTGGTATTTACTCCCCCCCCCCCAAAAAAAAAAAAAAAAGCGCGAACTTTTTAACGTATGTGGTGGAAAGGGACGTTAAACCCCAAAACACCCACGCACCCGCGAACTTTTTAAAGTCATTTAAATAAAGAAATGCAAAGATGTCCTCGAATTTCTGCATGCGGGGCTTGGCTTCAGCCTCAGCCCTGTGGGGGTCTGTATAGCAAGGACTTGATACACGAGGCTGTTTGGCTTCACAATATGGTCGCTGTTTTAACTCCAAACACTCATGGACACACTCGATTTCTCTTGACATGGATACACCAGCGGCCGGGAGGTCTGACACACCCGAGGATTTGTATGGGACACTTTTCTAATCACTCTTCGGTGCTTTTAAAGTTAGAGTGTTAAAGGTTTGTCTTAATCCCCAGGTTCAGGTACGTGTATACTTATTTCTTATCTTTTCCTTATCATTATCTTTTTGCAAGTCCAGTGGTAGGATTCAACACAGGTATTGGGTGAATTCAATGGAGGGTTTGGATGCTGGGGCAATGTTCCAATGCTTGTTTGGAAAGATGCATTTGTTGAGCGTGATCAAAAAATGAAATCAAATGTAGTTTTGTTCGAAATAAATTTCAAATACGCCGATTACATTTTGTGTGTGTGTGTGTGGGGGGGGGGGGGGGGGTGGCAAAAATATAACATGTTGAAGGGTAAATGTCGTCATCACATTAATGAATTTTTAATGAAACACATGTACAGAAAATGAACATCGAATTTCTTTTCTTTACAAAAGTTTTTTCCCACACAACAAAAATCAGCAGCTTTACAAATGAGAACTCAGAAAAACAGCACACACACACACACACACACACACACACACACACACACACACACACACACACACACACACACACACACACCAAAAACATATGGATGTACAAAACACTCGTGAGACCACCAGCCCTGAACTTGTCTTATCTCGCCGGTCGTACTGAACACTTCTTGTATTTTGTTGCCATTCCTCTGTTCCTCCAGGATGAAACAAACTTCCAGAAAATGAGGATCGCTTCTGCCTGGGGAGTCCCATTGGTGATTATTTGCCGTGGCCAGCAAGGGAAACAACCACTGAGAAAAGGGCCGTAATCTCACCTGCTTGTGACCTGTCCGAAGCAAACAGCTGTACCTGTCTGTGCGGACATTGTTTTAGTGCTCAGGTTCAAACTTCAACAAACGGTGAATGGTATACACATTGATTTCAATGCTTCTTTGGTTTTGGCTTGAACATTTTTTCCCCTATCTGTAACGAGTTCAGCCTGTTCAGCTGTGTCCAGCGATAATGAGTGTGGGTGGGGGCCCGGCTCCCCTCGGCAAGAGGAAAACATCCACACAAGACTTAGAGACCAGCATTGTAACGACAGACATGCTTCACCATCCCAACCTGTCCAGCAGCCTCAGATCGTATCCACCTGAGGAGCTGGTCACTCTGACACGGAGCCCGCTCGGTCAACAAACACCGTTCCCTACGGCACGTCCAACCCGGAGATCTGGCGAAGGCGGGGGTGACAGCGATACTGGGGCGTGGGGAGCGGTGTTGGTGTAACCTGGCCACACCTTGCCCGGCTCCCTGCCACAACACTGAGGATGGACACGATCCGGCTTGAACCTTGGGGTGCGTCTGTATGCTCTGGTCTTCTGGCTTCGTGTATTACTAAGGGAGTCCGGATAGCCGAATGGTAGAACGTTGGACTTTCTGAATGCTCGGGTCGTGAGTTCGAATCAGTCCCGGCTGGGGCCAAATGTTTGTGCTGACCTTTTTCTCGTTGCCCCCGTCTTTGTTGTCACCCATAGGTGGTGGAAAAGGACGTTAAACTCCCAAACACACACACACACACGCTCCTTCCCCACCCACCCTGCGCATAACTTATTTTTCCTCCAGACTCTTTGTGATCAAGGTGTTGCTGAGGGGGAATATTTCTGTGAGTGAGTTGTTTTATAGTGGTAAATGAACGTAGACTGGTAGTGATAGTAATATGGGTAGTAGTAGTAGCAGCAGCAGTTTATGGCAGCTTTCCATAGAAAAGAAGTGTTTTCTCCAGGAGGAACTCCTGGCGTTCTGCTCCGTTGTTACTGGGGCTGCCGCCGCCTGAACACTTCCCATGGCTGGGCCTGTCACCTTCAACCTGCAGCATACTGACTACATGTAAACAACGATCTCTAGCAAGCTTCACTGAACACACACACACACACACACACACACACACACACACACACACACACACACACACACACACACACACACACACACACACACATTATGCACACACACACACACACACACACACATTATGCACACACACACACACACACACACACACACCACACCACACCACACCACACCACACCACACCACACTCGGCGTTTTGCACACTTCATGAAAAAAGGGATGGCGAATTCAGTTTTGAATAGGCATGGGCGATGTATAGCTGAACGTTTTTGATCGAATGAGTTAAGTGGACAAGAGATTGGATTGGATTGATCCCTTGTTGTTCTTGTTGTTGCTGTTGTCGCAGTTGGAGTTGTTACAGTCGGGAGGGTTCGAGAAAAGGTGTGTGTGTGTGTGTGTGTGTGTGTGTGTGTGTGTGTGTGTGTGTGTGTGTGTGTGTGTGTGTGTGTGTGTGTGTGTTAGAGAGAGAACTCAGAACTCCATTTGGAGGAAGCGTGAATTAGCAACAAAAGGAAACACAGAAAAATAGGAAGGGAAACAGAAAATATAGGCGTGTTAGAGAGAGAGAGAGAGAGAGAGAGAGAGAGAGATGCTCAGCTAGTGTACAGATGAGTAAGATGTTAAAACAATTCCAAACATTACAAAAACAACCCTCCTTTCATATATCCACCGCCCCTCCCTCTCGTTTCTTACTGCCTCCTCGACCAAATCTCCACCCCCCCCCCTCCCGTACCCCCCCCCCCCACCACCACCACCCCGCCACACCCCCCTTCCTCACCGCCTCCCCCCCCCCCCCCTCAACCCTCTCCGTTTCCGTCCTGTGGGAGGTGTATGGATTCACGTCTCCATAAACCCCTGCCTAACAGCGTGACGGGTCGGTGACAAAAGTCAAAACAAGTGCTCTGCTGTCTCAATTAAAACCCCATGACGCTCAGCCGCTCTTTTCTGCTACAACGAACGTGTACGCGCTGGCAAGTTTTTTTTATTACTTTTGCTGTAAACGTGAAGCAAAAGAAGTATTTCATGTGGTTCTCTCTTCCTCTCTCTTGTTCG
>JACVVK020000051.1:132500-140000 GCA_018292915.2 Batillaria attramentaria | reverse complement strand
TGATCATGAAGTGACAGCTGTCAGCGCCTCCCTATTTAGGTAGGGAGACCGGGAGCCATTTGACCTTAACCTGAGATCACGGCCATAGCCTCCAGTCAGGTAATACAGGGAGATCATAAAGTAGCAGCTGTCAGCGCCTCCCTATTTAGGTAGGGAGACCGGGAGCCATTTGACCTTAACCTGAGATCACGGCCATAGCCGCCAGTGAGGTAATACAGGGAGATCACAAAGTGACAGCTGTCAGCCCCTCCCTATTTAGGTAGGGAGACCGGGAGCCATTTGACCTTAACCTGAGATCACGGCCATAGCCTCCAGTGAGGTAATACAGGGAGATCATGAAGTGACAGCTGTCAGCGCCTCCCTATTTAGGTAGGGAGACCGGGAGCCATTTGACCTTAACCTGAGATCACGGCCATAGCCTCCAGTGAGGTAATACAGGGAGATCACAAAGTAGCAGCTGTCAGCCCCTCCCTATTTAGGTAGGGAGACCGGGAGCCATTTGACCTTAACCTGAGATCACGGCCATAGCCTCCAGTCAGGTAATACAGGGAGATCATAAAGTAGCAGCTGTCAGCGCCTCCCTATTTAGGTAGGGAGACCGGGAGCCATTTGACCTTAACCTGAGATCACGGCCATAGCCGCCAGTGAGGTAATACAGGGAGATCATAAAGTAGCAGCTGTCAGCGCCTCCCTATTTAGGTAGGGAGACCGGGAGCCATTTGACCTTAACCTGAGATCACGGCCATAGCCTCCAGTCAGGTAATACAGGGAGATCATAAAGTAACAGCTGTCATCGCCTCCCTATTTAGGTAGGGAGACCGGGAGCCATTTGACCTTAACCCGAGATCACGGCCATAGCCTCCAGTGAGGTAATACAGGGAGATCATAAAGTAGCAGCTGTCATCGCCTCCCTATTTAGGTAGGGAGACCGGGAGCCATTTGACCTTAACCCGAGATCACGGCCATAGCCTCCAGTCAGGTAATACAGGGAGATCATAAAGTAGCAGCTGTCAGCGCCTCCCTATTTAGGTAGGGAGACCGGGAGCCATTTGACCTTAACCTGAGATCACGGCCATAGCCTCCAATGAGGTAATACAGGGAGATCATGAAGTGACAGCTGTCATCCCCTTCCAATTGAGGTAGGGAGCTGGGAGCAGTGAAGTAATACAAGATAAATGGGGAAACAGGGAGCTCCGGAAGTGACGGCGGTCAGCGCTTCTCCATTTAGACCATGGCTACAACATTGTCAGAGATAAGCCAAACCGACAACAGTTGGTGTCTTTCTACCTTATTCCAGCATGTATTAACAGGAACGAGGAAGCACTTTTTTTTTCACGTTTGCAAGCCTGCAGATTGCCAGGTATCAACACCGGTCAACCACACACACATTACACACGTGGATGGAGCAACCCGGTCCTTCTGCAAACATAGAAACACATTTTATTAAGCACTGTGTTTTAAAGAAGAAGAAAATGCCCGTTAGTTGACTCTTAGGATCATGACTTTTTGGCATGAAACGAAGAACCATCCAGCCAGTACCGCGAGGAGGTGGGCTATTTCAACTGGCCAAAAAAAAAAAAATTTTCAGTACACAAAAGAAGAAAAACGGCTTTTTTTTTTATCACAATAAACTAAACGGAAGTAGGGAACGTTGAAATGCCATCAGAGGCAACCACCCGTTTGATGTAGAAGAACGAAAGAGATTTGCGTTTTTGTGTGTAAGTGAAGATCGATTTTCCATCGGTTTTGAAACCCATGTTGGTTCCGCCTCCACTTTCCTGAGTCGTGAGGACTCACCCGATGGGAAAGTCAGAGAGAGGATTGATGTAGAAGGAAGTTGACATGATAGCGTTGACAGAATATTTGGAATCAGGTCGTTCTTTCTGAACTTGACTTAAAATATCGTGGTCCTGAATGTCGTCTAAAAAAGACAGAAAATCTTGTTTGGATTGGATCAAACGGGGTCGCTCTAAAGCACTGTGGTTGTTGGTAGACGCGTGAAAGAAAGAGAGATCTCCTGTCTCTTTATGTTCCAAAAGAAAAGAATGAGAAAAATTAATTTTGAAACGTTTCTTTTGATGATTAAACATTTCCATAAGATTTTCTTTTTCCCAGTTTGGCAAATCCGACCTGGGATCCCAAAAATAGGTGTATACCGACTGGGTTTTTACCGAGCCGCTCGTGCGTTCGTATCGACTCGAAATGTTTTTCATAGACTTTTTTCTTTTTCGCGGGTAAATCATCTAAGAGCCGTTTTTCTCTTTCAGCTGTACTGAGTCTTTTTTTCAAGGGAACGTGGGAGGTGGATGAAGCTTTTTCGCTTGTGACTGCAATCAGCCTGGGCATCGACGTGGCGCTGATGCATTTTTACATGGTAAGCCAGGTGTTGCTGGCGCTTAAAGATTTGGCCACACTGCTCACAGTTGAAGGGTCGTATGTTACGATGCGCCCCATCGACATGGCGTTCGATACGAACGCACGAGCGGCTCGGTAAAACCCAGTCGGTATACACCTATTTTTGGGATCCCAGGTCGGATTTGCCAAACTGGGAAAAAGAAAATCTTATGGAAATGTTTAATAATCAAAAGAAACGTTTCAAAATTAATTTTTCTCATTCTTTTCTTTTGGAACATAAAGAGACAGGAGATCTCTCTTTCTTTCACGCGTCTACCAACAACCACAGTGCTTTAGAGCGACCCCGTTTGATCCAATCCAAACAAGATTTTCTGTCTTTTTTTAGACGACATTCAGGACCACGATATTTTAAGTCAAGTTCAGAAAGAACGACCTGATTCCAAATATTCTGTCAACGCTATCATGTCAACTTCCTTCTACATCAATCCTCTCTCTGACTTTCCCATCGGGTGAGTCCTCACGACTCAGGAAAGTGGAGGCGGAACCAACATGGGTTTCAAAACCGATGGAAAACCGATCTTCACTTACACACAAAAACGCAAATCTCTTTCGTTCTTCTACATCAAACGGGTGGTTGCCTCTGATGGCATTTCAACGTTCCCCACTTCCGTTTAGTTTATTGTGATAAAAAAAAAAGCCGTTTTTTCTTCTTTTGTGTACTGAAAAAAATTTTTTTTTTTGGCCAGTTGAAATAGCCCACCTCCTCGCGGTACTGGCTGGATGGTTCTTCGTTTCATGCCAAAAGTCATGATCCTAAGAGTCAACTAACGGGCATTTTCTTCTTCTTTAAAACACAGTGCTTAATAAAATGTGTTTCTATGTTTGCAGAAGAACCGGGTTGCTCCATCCACGTGTGTAATGTGTGTGTGGTTGACCAGTGTTGATACCTGGCAATCTGCAGGCTTGCAAACGTGAAAAAAAAAGTGCTTCCTCGTTCCTGTTAATACATGCTGGAATAAGGTAGAAAGACACCAACTGTTGTCGGTTTGGCTTATCTCTGACCATGTTGTAGCCATGGTCTAAATGGAGAAGCGCTGACCGCCGTCACTTCCGGAGCTCCCTGTTTCCCTATTTATCTTGTATTACTTCACTGGTACACCCTAACAGTTCAGGTTATAAGGTCACGTCCTGATGTGATAGGGTCGTGTCCTAAAGTTTACGTCATAAGGTTGACAATGCTGTCGCTATGACCTAAATGGAAATCGTTTATCGTCACTTCATGAGCTCCGTGTTCCCCCATTCATCTTGTATTATTTCACTGGCCCAGTCTAACAGTTCAGGTTATGCGGCTCCCGGCTCCCTACCTAAACGGGAGGCGCTGACAGCTGCTACTTTATGATCTCCCTGTATTACCTCACTGGAGGCTATGGACGTGATCTCAGGTTAAGGTCAAATGGCTCCCGGTCTCCCTACCTAAATAGGGAGGCGCTGACAGCTGCTACTTTATGATCTCCCTGTATTACCTCACTGGAGGCTATGGCCGTGATCTCAGGTTAAGGTCAAATGGCTCCCGGTCTCCCTACCTAAATGGGGAGGCGCTGACAGCTGTCACTTTGTGATCTCCCTGTATAACTTCACTGGAGGCTATGGCCGTGATCTCAGGTTAAGGTCAAATGGCTCCCGGTCTCCCTACCTAAACGGGAGACGCTGACAGCTGCTACTTTATGATCTCCCTGTATTACCTCACTGGCGGCTATGGCCGTGATCTCAGGTTAAGGTCAAATGGCTCCCGGTCTCCCTACCTAAATAGGGAGGCGCTGACAGCTGCTACTTTATGATCTCCCTGTATTACCTGACTGGAGGCTATGGCCGTGATCTCAGGTTAAGGTCAAATGGCTCCCGGTCTCCCTACCTAAATAGGGAGGCGCTGACAGCTGCCACTTCATGATCAGGTTATAAGGTGAAGCCCTGATTTTATAGGGTCGTGTCCTAAAGTTTACGTCATAAGGTTAAGGGCATGACCTGAAGTTATAAGGCTGTGACCTGAGGACGTGACCTCAGGTTAGGGCTATGACCTGAGGCTAAGGACGTGACCTCAGGTTAAGGACGTGACCTCAGGGCCTTGACCTGAGGCTAAGGACGTGACCTCAGGTCCCGTCAAACCCTCAGGAGCCCGGGAGCCGTTTGACCTGAACCTGAGGTCACGTCCTTAGCCTCAGGTCAAGGCCCTGAGGTCACGTCCTTAACCTGAGGTCACGTCCTTAGCCTCAGGTCATAGCCCTAACCTGAGGTCACGTCCTCAGGTCACAGCCTTATAACTTCAGGTCATGCCCTTAACCTTATGACGTAAACTTTAGGACACGACCCTATAAAATCAGGGCTTCACCTTATAACCTGATCATGAAGTGGCAGCTGTCAGCGCCTCCCTATTTAGGTAGGGAGACCGGGAGCCATTTGACCTTAACCTGAGATCACGGCCATAGCCTCCAGTCAGGTAATACAGGGAGATCATAAAGTAGCAGCTGTCAGCGCCTCCCTATTTAGGTAGGGAGACCGGGAGCCATTTGACCTTAACCTGAGATCACGGCCATAGCCGCCAGTGAGGTAATACAGGGAGATCATAAAGTAGCAGCTGTCAGCGTCTCCCGTTTAGGTAGGGAGACCGGGAGCCATTTGACCTTAACCTGAGATCACGGCCATAGCCTCCAGTGAAGTTATACAGGGAGATCACAAAGTGACAGCTGTCAGCGCCTCCCCATTTAGGTAGGGAGACCGGGAGCCATTTGACCTTAACCTGAGATCACGGCCATAGCCTCCAGTGAGGTAATACAGGGAGATCATAAAGTAGCAGCTGTCAGCGCCTCCCTATTTAGGTAGGGAGACCGGGAGCCATTTGACCTTAACCTGAGATCACGTCCATAGCCTCCAGTGAGGTAATACAGGGAGATCATAAAGTAGCAGCTGTCAGCGCCTCCCGTTTAGGTAGGGAGCCGGGAGCCGCATAACCTGAACTGTTAGACTGGGCCAGTGAAATAATACAAGATGAATGGGGGAACACGGAGCTCATGAAGTGACGATAAACGATTTCCATTTAGGTCATAGCGACAGCATTGTCAACCTTATGACGTAAACTTTAGGACACGACCCTATCACATCAGGACGTGACCTTATAACCTGAACTGTTAGGGTGTACCAGTGAAGTAATACAAGATAAATAGGGAAACAGGGAGCTCCGGAAGTGACGGCGGTCAGCGCTTCTCCATTTAGACCATGGCTACAACATGGTCAGAGATAAGCCAAACCGACAACAGTTGGTGTCTTTCTACCTTATTCCAGCATGTATTAACAGGAACGAGGAAGCACTTTTTTTTTCACGTTTGCAAGCCTGCAGATTGCCAGGTATCAACACTGGTCAACCACACACACATTACACACGTGGATGGAGCAACCCGGTTCTTCTGCAAACATAGAAACACATTTTATTAAGCACTGTGTTTTAAAGAAGAAGAAAATGCCCGTTAGTTGACTCTTAGGATCATGACTTTTTGGCATGAAACGAAGAACCATCCAGCCAGTACCGCGAGGAGGTGGGCTATTTCAACTGGCCAAAAAAAAAATTTTTTTCAGTACACAAAAGAAGAAAAACGGCTTTTTTTTTTATCACAATAAACTAAACGGAAGTGGGGAACGTTGAAATGCCATCAGAGGCAACCACCCGTTTGATGTAGAAGAACGAAAGAGATTTGCGTTTTTGTGTGTAAGTGAAGATCGGTTTTCCATCGGTTTTGAAACCCATGTTGGTTCCGCCTCCACTTTCCTGAGTCGTGAGGACTCACCCGATGGGAAAGTCAGAGAGAGGATTGATGTAGAAGGAAGTTGACATGATAGCGTTGACAGAATATTTGGAATCAGGTCGTTCTTTCTGAACTTGACTTAAAATATCGTGGTCCTGAATGTCGTCTAAAAAAAGACAGAAAATCTTGTTTGGATTGGATCAAACGGGGTCGCTCTAAAGCACTGTGGTTGTTGGTAGACGCGTGAAAGAAAGAGAGATCTCCTGTCTCTTTATGTTCCAAAAGAAAAGAATGAGAAAAATTAATTTTGAAACGTTTCTTTTGATTATTAAACATTTCCATAAGATTTTCTTTTTCCCAGTTTGGCAAATCCGACCTGGGATCCCAAAAATAGGTGTATACCGACTGGGTTTTACCGAGCCGCTCGTGCGTTCGTATCGAACGCCATGTCGATGGGGCGCATCGTAACATACGACCCTTCAACTGTGAGCAGTGTGGCCAAATCTTTAAGCGCCAGCAACACCTGGCTTACCATGTAAAAATGCATCAGCGCCACGTCGATGCCCAGGCTGATTGCAGTCACAAGCGAAAAGCTTCATCCACCTCCCACGTTCCCTTGAAAAAAAGACTCAGTACAGCTGAAAGAGAAAAAACGGCTCTTAGATGATTTACCCGCGAAAAAGAAAAAAGTCTATGAAAAACATTTCGAGTCGATACGAACGCACGAGCGGCTCGGTAAAACCCAGTCGGTATACACCTATTTTTGGATCCCAGGTCGGATTTGCCAAACTGGGAAAAAGAAAATCTTATGGAAATGTTTAATCATCAAAAGAAACGTTTCAAAATTAATTTTTCTCATTCTTTTCTTTTGGAACATAAAGAGACAGGAGATCTCTCTTTCTTTCACGCGTCTACCAACAACCACAGTGCTTTAGAGCGACCCCGTTTGATCCAATCCAAACAAGATTTTCTGTCTTTTTTAGACGACATTCAGGACCACGATATTTTAAGTCAAGTTCAGAAAGAACGACCTGATTCCAAATATTCTGTCAACGCTATCATGTCAACTTCCTTCTACATCAATCCTCTCTCTGACTTTCCCATCGGGTGAGTCCTCACGACTCAGGAAAGTGGAGGCGGAACCAACATGGGTTTCAAAACCGATGGAAAATCGATCTTCACTTACACACAAAAACGCAAATCTCTTTCGTTCTTCTACATCAAACGGGTGGTTGCCTCTGATGGCATTTCAACGTTCCCTACTTCCGTTTAGTTTATTGTGATAAAAAAAAAAGCCGTTTTTCTTCTTTTGTGTACTGAAAATTTTTTTTTTTTGGCCAGTTGAAATAGC
>JACVVK020000051.1:105000-127500 GCA_018292915.2 Batillaria attramentaria | reverse complement strand
CAAAGTTGTTCAGAACTGTCCACTTTCCTTGTCACCGAGCGTGTTTGTTTTTTCCTTCTCAGTGATTAGTTGTCTCGGCTCAGGTCTCGGTTAGCCTGTTTCAGGTCATTACAGAGGCTAAACGTAGCGAAGGCCGATGGTACAGAGTTGCGGCTGACACTGTGGTTTAAAAAAAAAAAAACAACAACAACCGACAATTGTCGTCAGTGTGTTCTAAATACGATGTGGCGTTGTGCCAACTGAGGCGTGGACATCAATCAAGCAAGGAAGTCGTGTGTAAGGTTGATTTAATTAGAATTCCCACAGCGTGTAGTCACCGGCAGGTGCTAATTGTTGTGTTACAAGTGCGTGTGTCCTGGTGGCAGGAAGAAAGTACGACAAGTATGGTGCAAGCGAGTGACAAGGAAATGTGCTTCAATGTTTGCAGTGACAATGAGAAGTCCTTCACAATTTTTTTTTATCTGTTTTCCAGCCCACCGGGCCATAGGCTACTCTTCTTCAACAGTGAGAAGTTAATAATAATAATAATATAATATATTTTTAAAACTACTTTATTATCCCTTTCGGGAAATTCTGGCTGCCTCCCCCGGGGAAGCGCGTCGTCGCGATGCAGCGCCACCCAATACCTATCCTTTTTTTTTTTTTTTTTTTACAATTTTGTTGGGGGAGGAAAGCCGGATAACCCGATGAGAAACCCCCGATGAGCAGCCCGGCAGCCAGGAAAAACCGGTATCACATATCACAAGCTCGACCTGGGCTCGAACCCACGCTTCATCGCCATGACATTGGTGACGGCTAAATCCGATGCGCTTCCTACTAGACCACCGCTCACATCATTATTATTATCATTATTATTATCATTATTATTATTATTATTTCTGTTTTCCACGCCACCGGCCACAGGCTACTCTTCTTCGAGAGATGAGCGTGGGATTTTTTAGCGTGCACACCGACTGACGATATTTGTGCGTGCGTGTGTACACGAGGGCGGGACAGGCTCAAGTCTGCACGTGATTTTGACTCGATCTGAAAAGGAAAATTCCCCATCCAAATTCCTGCCCACCAGGGATTCCGGCGAACCGGGCGGATCAGGATCCGGAGTCGGATACCTTCACCACTACACCAAATCCCCCTTGTCTTGCGGGGATGCTCGGGTCGTGAGTTCGTATCCCGGCTGGGGCCAAATCTTTGTGCTGGCTTTTTCATCGTTGCCCCGTCTTTGATATCACCCTTATGTGGTGGAAAAGGACGTTAAACTCCCAAAACCCACCCCCACCCCCTTGTCTTAATAATAATAATAATAATAATAATAATAATAATAATATAACATTCTTATATAGCGCAGTATCCCCACAAGGTGAGCTCAACGCGGTTCACAATTTCCGACTAAACTAATAAGAATCTACAACTCATACTGTCATAACACACACACACACACACACACACACACACACACACACACACACACACACACACACACACACACACACACACACCCTGCCATTCCACCAGCAACAGGGCTCAGGATGGGTCAAGATCTGTCTTCCAGTGGCATCGATTTGGAATCGAACTCACGACCTGTGCATTCACGGTCCAACTTTCTGCCATCTCGTATACACGCCAGAGCCCCCCCCCCCCCCCCACCCACACACACACACACACATGCGTTCCTATCTTCCGTCTAACAGGACATTGAGTCGCTACATTCTTATCCACGCATCCGTCTCCAATCCAATGGCAAGTTCACGTATAACGCGCACCACACGGCCGGCGTGAGCAATAACAGAGCGCGTGAGGCATCCGTCATATAACGGAATTCTCTTGTCCACGTCCTCATGGGACTCCGTGGGACTCTCTGTACCCTGTCGCCTGTTTGCGACGCCCACTCAAGGGCACGAAAATCTGACCAGGGCCCTTACAGATCTAAGCTCCCAACCAAAAGCTTTCCGAAGTGTGAAATAATTTTACAGAGTCGACCGTGCAAGCACAGTCAACTCTGTCACAGTTGCAGAGTTTTCAGCGTCCCTGAAACCCCAATAAAAGCCAAAGGCAGTCTGATTCACAGCTCAGTTTGTGTTTTGACACTGAGCGAGAAAGATCGTGCAGCACTCAACATCCCGGCGCTGGACACTGTAGCGATGTGTCTCACTCACTCGTGCTCTGGTTTTATAAGCGCTGGGGGCTCTGCAACTGTGATAGAGTTGACTGTGCTTGCACGGTCGACTCTGTATTTTTTTTATTTTTTTTTTACACTTCGGAACGCTTTTTGTTGGAAGCTTAGATCTTTAAAGAGGTAGTCTTTATGATTTGTATGCTCAAAGATGATGATGATGATGATGATGATGATGACTTGATATAGCGCACGGTTCCACCCTAACTGAGTGCTCACAGCGCTCAGGGAGAGGTTTTGAAAGGAAAGATAGTGAAAAAAAGAAAAAGAACAAGAAAATAAAGCTGCAGATGACTGGATCGTTCTGTCTTAGTGGTGTCTAGCATCACACCACTTATACACCTGCACAGTGACAGCATCTCAAAAGCTGGAACTGACTCAACAGAGGCGTACTCAGTCACCTAAGCGGCAAATACGCTGAGCGAGATGGTTGTATCAACAGTCGTAGAATTTGAATGGTCGACCGCTCGCGCAAAGCGTGAGCAATATTGTTTCGCATCAAGAGCTGTACTAATCATCAAGCTAGAGTATTTCGAGCGTACAGGCACACTCAGAACCGAAATTGTTCCAAAACTTCTTTCAAAACGTTCGACTTCGTACCACAAATGCAAACAAACAAACAAGCAAACAAACAAACAAAACACTATACCCAACCACTAACATAACACAATACCTACCTTTTGTGGAACCTAATTTCGCATTACTTACTTACTTAGGCCCTTGGCTCCACGTGGAGCATAGGCCATCGACAACCCTTCGCCATCGCACTCTGTTCTGGGCTAGTCTTGCCACTCCAGTCCAGTTGGTACCCTGCTTACATAGCTCTGCCTCAGTGTCCCGCCTCCAGCTGTTGCGAGGCCGGCCTATCTTCCTTTTCCCCTGCGGGTTCCATGTCAGGGCTTGGCGTGTGGTGCTGGATGCTGGCTTCCTGAGGGTGTGTCCAATCCAGCCCCACTTCCTCCGCAGGATCTGCTTGGCCACTGGTTCCTGCCCCGCTCGCTCCCACAGCTCTTCATTCCGGATCTTCTCTGGCCATCGGATGTTGAAGATGCGCCTCAGACAGGTGTTGAGAAATGTCTGGATCTTATTCGCATTACATATAAACAAATAATGGACCAAAATGTGATTACATCGGACGGAAACTGGCACAAAATGTTAGGGTACAACGTCACAGGCGTTCGAAGTTCCACAGCGTCATAATAATAATTATAGTAATAATGAATATTTATATAGCGCTTATACTCGGCGAGCTCTAGCAGCTTACAGAGTTAAGACGATAAAATAAAATAAAATGGCATGAAAATAATGCCAGATAAAAGACACACAATAAAAGACACATATCAAGACACAGCAATTATAGCGCTCGCTCGCGCGCGCGCGCACGCACGCACGCACACACACACACACACACACACACACACACACACACACACACAGAGTGTTCTGTCCATCCCTCATTATTGCTGCTGGGCTGAGAACAAGTGTGTTTTCACTACAGTTTTAAAGATGGGGATCGAATCTTTATGCCTTATGCTTTTTGGAGGAGTGTTCCGTTTCAGCCCTGCTCAAGGTCTATATGCTATCGACGCTGACATTCCTTGGTGTGTGTGTGTGTGTGTGTGTGTGTGTGTGTGTGTGTGTGCCGGTACAGCCCGGACAGTGCAGCCTTGTGCCGGCCCGGGGGACCGGAGTAGAGCCCCAGATGCTTGTCCCCGCTGCAGGCAGATGGGACTGGAAGCGGGCCGCGAGGGACAGCTGGTGTCTCGCTAGGGCCTGAATCATACGTTATTGTCATTCTAATTAAACTTATAATCTGCAGCACCGACCCTAATTGTGTCCCGTGTAACAGGAGAGCCGCTGTAGGGAAAGCTCGCTGCAAGCAATAATTGCAACGGGGAAATAAAATTACTTCGCTCAAATCGTGCGTAGTGAACCGGTTGCGTCACACGCTGGGGCTCCCTCCGTCCAGCCCTGTAAGGCGCTAATTTCTCTCAAGTAGGGCGATAAAGCGGAAGGCGTAGATATAACGGGGAGCGAGTCGGCGGAAGGATCATGGCGGACCGAGTTAATGGCTGTCCCCGGGATTAGGGGCAGAGGGCGCGGGGACTAAACACGGAATCCCATGTCATTAACTTCCGTTTTTCGCCGCGTGCGAGGGGGCAGGGTTTGGGATTGGCGCAGACTTAAGCAGGGCGGTGCGTTATGACCCGGATGTAGGGAGGAGATGGCCGGAAGAGGGAGGGGTTAGTCCCGTGGTTGAGACCTTGGTTTCAGGTTGGTGACCTCAGCGGGTGAACTTAGAATGAATTATTTCTTAAGAGAAATTTAAAATCCTTTGGCGAAGGCTGTTTATCACCCCAACAGTCTGGAACTCACTGCCTGCTAGCGTGAGACAGCAGCCTACTCTGTCATTTTTCAAAGCAGAGCTTCAAACCCATCTGTCTCAATTTGCCTTTTACTGATTCACGTAACCCGTGGTGCCTGCTATTTTATGTGTTCTGTGTGCGTGTGGACTGATGTTGTGTGAAAGCGCAATGAGTTGATGTTTGTAGAATTGCGCTATATAAATGTGATTTACTCTTATCATATATGGAACTCCCTCTGTCAGCAGTTGATTGTTTATATAATTATCCGGGGAGCCGGGGTGGCCAAATGGTAGAGCGTTGGACTTCCAATGCTCGGGTCGTGAGTTCGTATCCCGGCTGGGGCCAAATATTTGTGCAGGCTTTTTCATCGTTGCCCCGTCTTTGATATCACCCGTATGTGATGGAAAAGGACGTTAAACCCCCAAACACCCAACCCACTCTTGTATAATTATCCTGTCTGAATGTTCTGAAACTAACGTTCAATGAAGTAATTTTCTGGAGTCTCTTTTAGACAACCAAAACGAAGTAGTTGTTAAAAATACAGCTATGTACATATGCCATGCTCACATATACCATGCTCACATATACCATGCTCACATATACCATGCTCACATATACCATGCTCACATATACCATTCATTCATTCATTATCATCTCCTGTTTCTTGCTGCTTGCCCAGCTTACCATCAGCGTATCTTTTTCAACGACCCTATGCACACTTCCTAGCGTATCTTTTTCAACAACCCTATGCACACTTCCTAGCGTATTTTTTTCAACGACCCTATGCACACTTCCTAGCGTATCTTTTTCAACAACCCTATGCACACTTCCTAGCGTATTTTTTTCAACGACCCTATGCACACTTCCTAGCGTATCTTTTTCAACAACCCTATGCACACTTCCTAGCGTATTTTTTTCAACGACCCTATGCACACTTCCTAGCGTATTTTTTTCAACAACCCTATGCACACTTCCTAGCGTATCTTTTTCAACGACCCTATGCACACTTCCTAGCGTATCTTTTTCAACGACCCTATGCACACTTCCTAGCGTATCTTTTTCAACGACCCTATGCACACTTCCTAGCGTATTTTTTTCAACAACCCTATGCACACTTCCTAGCGTATCTTTTTCAACAACCCTATGCACACTTCCTAGCGTATTTTTTTCAACAATCCTACGGACACTTCCTAGCGTATTTTTTTCAACAATCCTACGGACACTTTCTAGCGTATCTTTTTCACCAACCCTCCGCACACTTTCTAGCGTATCTTTTTCAACAACCCTACGCACACTTCCTAGCGCATCTTTTCACTGGAAACAACCCTAACCGCACGTTCTAGCATATCTTTTTCAACAACCCTACGGACACTTTGTAGTGTACTTTTTTCAACAACCCTACGGACACTTTCTAATGTACATTTTTCAACAACCCTACGCACACTTTCTAGCGTATCTTTTTAACAACCCTACGGACACTTTCTAGTGTATATTTTTCAACAACCCTACGCACACTTCCTAGCGTATCTTTTTCAACAACCCTACGCACACTTTCTAGCGTATCTTTTCACTGGCAACAACCCTACGCACACTTTCTATCGTATCTTTTTCAACAACCCTACGCGCTCTGTCTGTGACACCCTCCCATTTCACACTCACGCCTTTCTTTCTAGAGTCTGACTTTTTTCTCCATCCTCTCCTCCGAGTCAGCCAAGCAAGCGAAAAGGCGGACACAGCCCTTTGATAGGGGCTGCCCCTGATAATTAGTTCCCATCTGATTAGGCGCCTAACGGTCGACCATCTGTGCCACTATTTGCTGACAACCTTTCCCCTTGCTCTGTTATCCCCTTCGCCTTAATTCGGGGACACGGCAAATGAAGCGGAACGCGCCCTTCATGGACCACTGGAGGCGACAGAAGTAAATAATTATGCTGTGGTGACGAAAATTTGGCGCTTGTTTGGTGTTTGTCTAGTATTTGTCACGCGAGTGACAATGTTAACGGTGGAGGCCGTCTGGTTGGCGTGGTTTGCTGGTGTCGCTTTCTCTGAGAGCTATGGGCTGAATACGTGTGCCGCGAAATCTGTGTGTGTGTGTGTGTGTGTGTGTGTGTGTGTGTGTGTGTGTGTGTTTTCCTGCCCCAACTCTTTGCCAGCTCCAATGGTGTTCCTCCCAGGGCAAGGGTGAAATCCACGGAGGGCTTGAAAGCTGGGGCAATTTTTATTATGCATGATGATGGAGATGAGGATGATGTTAAAATGATGCCATGGAGGTCTGTGTGGTTTGGGACGCTTCCTGTCATAAATATCCCGGCATTGACCAGGCCCGGGAACTACGGCACCTGCGGTGCCGACTGTGTAATCATCCGCATCATAACACGTGCCATACCAAGGGAAGCACCCCGAAAGTCTTACCCGTGAAGTGGGTGAATCTCGGCTGTGTGGCAACAGCCTCCCCATTGGGCCCATAGCACACCCGCTCTGGGTAGGAGCCGACCTAGGTAGGAAAAATCTCGCTTGCCTCGGCTGGGACTCGAACCGAAGTGCTAACCACTACACTACGGGGTCGGTGATGCAAATCTTTGATAATTACATTAAAGGAAGGAAAAGAGAGATTGGATGAAAGGACCAATGCTGAAGAATCAAGGAACAGCAAAAAAGAGCACAGGAGAGCAATGCAATAAGTCATGTCGATCCGGTCCCCACCTTTTAAAACTCCAGTCATTCTTGTTCTCAGCCCAGCAGCAGTAGTGAGGGATTGACAGAACTCTGTGTGTGTGTGTGTGTGTGTGTGTGTGTGTGTGTGTGTGTGTGTGTGTGTGTGTGTGTGTGTGTGTGTGTGTGTGTGTGTGCGCGCGCGCGCGTGCGCGTGCGCGCGTGCCACAATTGCTGTGTCTTTAATTGTTTTTACTGACAAACAGTGTAAACGGCAAGACACGGCAATAGACAAGAACAGTAAACTAGTCTCCATGTGAAATTTGACTCCATTTGGTGAGATTAATAAGTCCTCAACCAAATTCCTTTCCACCAGGAAATTCGAACCCATTACCTTAGGATCCGCAGGCGGACTCCTTTAACCTCTGGGCCCATCCCCTAATCCCTGATAGTAGTTTAGTCCTGCTGCAAATATTATTTTCAGCGGCTTTGCGTTGTGTTTACTGTACAGAAAAAGTAGCAGATGAAACACAAGACGAATTCATTTTCAACAGCCGATTTACATGTGCGCTGGCTGATCTTTAACTCTTTCCGTGCTAAAGTCCCGATAGGGGACCTCACGTTCACACCGATTGGAGGCAGATGTCCCATTTATGGGATCGCCAACTTTCTATTTCTAAATACAGCGCTATCAAAACGGGTTTCTACCAGTCAAAGGGAAGCAACCATCTGCCGTTATGCTGCCGGGCAAAACTCTCAGCTCAGATAGAGTTAACTTAAATACTATATGCGTTTTATGAATAGGTTGTTCAATATCCATTTCCAGAAAACACTGCAGCTGTGTTTAAACGATCTGAACGTAAAATACGTATTCGCATTTCATGTGATCCTTATTTACGCATTTAAACACAACAGCTGCGTTTAAAACGGTACCCACCTTTAAACCGTTACCTATGAGAATACTAATGACAGGTTAAAAGTTGACGCGAACTTCAACGTGAGCATCACTCGTTAAAACGCTCATATTACTGCGACGACTTTAATATTCATTTCGCCATATGGCCGAGATGGGAAAAACATCACTTCACCTTTTCACAAGCACCAGCCAAAGCCAGGCTTTCCGCGCAATCGCTTAATTGCTGGTTGGAAACAGTTTAATCTATAATGGTGGGGAGGAGGAGAAACGTTGCTAACTGTGTCTCCGTCAAACACGCAGGTTTCACGTTACAGGTAATAGCAGAGATTTGGGTTTTGGGGGCCGGTAGTGAGGATTCATTACAGCAATGTGAGGCTTTGTATTCATGTGAGGATGAGGTATCAGCGCTGTGCCAGTGTGTGTGTGTGTGTGTGTGTGTGTGTGTGTGTGTGTGTGTGTTTTTAGTGTGTGTGTGTGTGTGTGTGTGTGTGTGTCGGTGTGTGTGTGTGTGTGTGTGTGTTTTTCAGTGTGTGTGTGTGTGTGTGTGTGTGTGTGTGTGAGAGAGAGAGAGAGAGAGAGAGAGAGACTCTGTGTGTGTGTGTGTGGGGGGGGGGGGTGTTTGGGAGTTTAACGTCCTTTTCCACCACGTATGGGTCATATCAAAGACGGGGCAACGAGAAAAAGGCCAGCACATAATATTTTGTCCCAGCAGGGATTCGAACTCACGACCCAAGCATTGGAAGTCCAACACTCGGCAATTCGACTATCCCGGAGAGAGAGAGAGAGAGAGAGAGAGATCCATGAAATGTCTTTCAAAATCAATTGTGCTGTTTCTAATAAAACTTCAAACACTTTACATGTACATGCATGTAAGGGTACCTAAATACTTCTCATCCTTAGAAGTTTCCAGACGATCCCACCAGAATGCCAAAAGAAACAAAATAATTCAAATACTGGTTTGCACTAACACTCCCAATGAATTGCAACTTTTCTCTTGTTTTTACAGACACTCAGGGCTTTGAAGAAAAAAAACTGGAACGTTGAATGTGTACTGTGTCTCGCTAGTTGCTTATCTCATCATATACTGTAAACTTACGCCGTGTCTTTCATAGAGATTGCCAGCTGGTTGTCTGTAAACACCGCAGAAAGTGTAAAATTATATACTGCTCAAAATAAGAACCTTCACAAAAAATGGAACAATCGTAATTGAGCCCGTTCATTTCATTGTAAAGGTAAACATGAACATTTCAACGACTTATTAATGTCTGAATCAACATTTCCGGTTTAATCATGTGACCGCAGTCTTACTTGGAAACTAGGACGGGTGAGCAGTCCATTTTCACAACGTGTTTCAGATCCCCTAGTATCGTGTAGGTCGCCCATTTGCTGCCAGACGTGCAGTGCAACGACACCGCATACTACCAGTAAGCCTTCTGATGCTGTCCTAGGGAATTCTTGGCCACTCCTGCTGAAGGGCGTCGACCAGCTGCTGAAGTGCCTGAGGAGGCGCTAGGCGTTCCTGGACACGTCTGCCGAGGACGTCCGTGTTCAATGGGAGAAATGACTTTTATCAAGTGAATGGTTATTTTTACCTGTCTGGGGTGAGCAGTGCAAAGAAAACATGATTTGCGCGCTTTGGGTAGGGAAAACAACAACAACAACAACAACAGTGTGATCGTGGACAACTGACCCCACCTTCATTTCAAAGACTGGCTTGCTAGTGTACACGTGAAACAGAGCTCAAATGAATTGCTCGTAAAAATTCGGGCATTAAATGTCCTTCTTGGCGTTATAACTACATCATCCGAAAAACAACAACAACAACAACAAACACCCTCAGTTGCGAGAAAACCAAGCCCCAATATGAATATCCCCCTATTTATTGTAAGCAGTATACATGTACCCCATTACGTGTCCACCGCGAATTAGTCTTTGTGGCTTGCGCGGCGTTAAGCCCTAAAAACTCACTCACCCACTCACCCTCTTACGTGTATACAGCGTCACGGCATATTGCGACACAATAGCGCGCTTGACAACAACACTGCAAGTCGTAAACTAAGTTGACAGAGCAGTTCAGCATGTTTCCCTGCCGTCAAGCCATTTGCATGTAAACTAATTAGTATCTCAGTGGTACTTTCACTGTTTATGGTCGCACCCATATGTGGACGCATTCAAGTTTTATGACAACAGCCCCACCCACCCGCCTGATCACCCAAGCGCGAAAGTAACGGGGCCCCTACCCGGCCGATAGCAGTCTGTCACGGTTCCTGCTTGCGACAGAGGATGAGTGGCTCGCTTGGTCGATTGGTTTAACGTGACAGCTTTTGGGACAGTGAGATATGCTGACTTTATCAGCAGTGTTTCCAGACAACAGAAATATTTACACCAAAACTTATTTTGTTTGCTTTGTTTTATGTTTTGTTTTGTTTTGCTGTGTCGTGTCGTGTCGTGTCGTGTCGTGTCGTGTTGTGTTGTGTTGTGTTGTGTTGTGTTGTGCTGTGTTGTGTTGGGTTGGGTCGGGTCGTGTCGTGTCGTGTCGTGTCGTGTCGTGTCGTGTTGCTGTGCTGTGCTGTGCTGTTTTGTGTTGTGTTGTGTTTTGTGCTGTGTGTTGTTTTGTGTTACTCTATGCTGTTCTGTTCTGTCCTACTCTGTTCTATTCTATTTCATTTTTTCCATTTTTCATTGTTGTTTTTTTTTACTGTGTCTTAAACAACATGCAAACACTTGGGACTTTGAACTAATGATGTAAACTAGTATTGCGCAGGCAAAGTCCTCTAACGTATTCTGTGCCAGCGTCTCTCATAAGGGAGCAGACTGCTAGAAGGTCCCTTTATTTAAAGCCTGTAGTTCGCCACCTTTCATATGCTTTTCTCGTGGCGCCCACCCCGGAGACCTGAGGGTCTATTTACAGCGCGGAGTGACAAACGGTCCCAGCGGGCGTGCACTGTCGAGTTAATGATTGTGTCACTCCGCGCTGCGTCAGTGTGTCGGTGGTGAAGAGAGAGAGAGAGAGAGAGAGACCGACCGACTGACTGACTGAAACTTTACCTTTCAAGGATGAGATAATAGACGCACAGGTCTCTCTTACTATCTGTTCTTGCTACACTAATAAAACATACAAAATGCATCATCACTAATATCAGCACACACACACACACACCCACACACACACACACACTCGTGCTCGCGCTGACGACCAGCGCTTTCACGCTTTACGGCACATTTCACGCCGAATAGTACAGCGTAAATGCTTATGCAAATAATAAGAAGTTATCAATTAAAATACGAGAAGTACACATAAAAATTCAAAGAACTAAAAACTCAGTAAGGGGAAGACACTTTTTTTTTTTCAATGATTAATGAGAACCGTGAGAAATTATTTATTAGTCAGAAAAAATCTGACGCACGTGAACTTTGAATCTTGAGAAGTTGTTGATTAGTCGGACCTCAGGTGGTAGCATGTTCCAGATGAATGCACCAGAATAGGAGAGACTAGACTTGAACAAGTCTAGACGTGGACGTGCGACAAAAAGACTGTTCCTTTTGCAAGAGAGAGAGAGAGAGAGAGAGAGACAGACAGACAGACAGACAGACAGACAGAGACAGAGACAGATCATCAGTACGTGTTCTTAGGCAACGAAGCCGGTTGTTGTTGTTGTTGTTGTTGTTGTTGTTTATGAAAACAAAACGACCGGAAGCTGGATAAAGGTAAGTATAATTGATTTTATAAAGACCGTGAACGAATTTTCTTCGTTTCGTATCAAAGAGGTGCGTTCTCGTAGTGACAGCTAATCGACCCTTGTAAAATTTGTGTGCAGAGTAAAAATTGTCATCTGGGGCTGATTCATGGCTTTGTAAATAAGTGTCATGCCTGGTAATAGTAAAAACAGAGAAAAATTGAGCCTGGCATGAGAGTGAAAAAATGAGTCTGGCATGAGGACTATATGTAATCATGCGCGGCTGGCACAAGAGCCAGCAGACGATTGAGGAACGAGGGGATAGGTGGCCGCTGCTAGCATTGCAAAAAAAGTGGAATATTGGAATTTGTTTTAATTTACCCTGTTGGATTTTTGTGATTTTTTTTCGGTGCATTTTAAAAGGAATATATATGTAACGTAAGGCGGTCTCACACTCTCACTCCGCTTTCACATCACAGACATTCAGAAAGGCACGCATGCAAACGTCATCCACTCCCTTTCATACACACAAGCAAATAGTTATTCTTTTGACTGAGACCTTTTATACACGAAAACAATCACATGAATTAATAAGTAGATTTAAGGCTTAACTACATTCACAGCTGAAAAACAGAAGCCTCCAAATTCACCAGCACATCGGTTATTCAAAGGATATGTGCCTGGATATAAAATGTACTACAACGCGGACAAAACCACTAACTATACACAATTAGATGTGAAATGAATAAAGTGAAATAAACAAGATGACTCAACAAGCTTGGTCGACACGATGCTGTAGACTGGGTGAAGACTTGTTGATGTTGAATAGAAAATATATACACTTGAGTCCAGACGATTCCTCTGGGAATTCCGGGCGATTCAAATCTTTTCACCTTCTCCTGGAATGAGTGAATGGAAGCACTTCTTCTGGAAGTGACTTGAACAATGCTGGACCGCAGACACCTTCACAAATAATACGCTGAGGATGGTGTACCCCATCAGACTCAGGGAGAGCTCCACCTTGACACGGCGCTCGACGGGATGGCTGCACGTGATCTCAAGGGAGACAAACACACGTCGCTGGCTTCAAGCTCCACAACGACGGGGCAGACAATAGTAGACAAACATGGTGTCGTGTACGCTGATCAGGCGGACATATTACAATGCGGTCAGCTCACCGGGTCTCCGGCGTCGTTCCTGTACAATATTAACCCGTAATTACTACAACTATCTCGGATAGTATTTCTTCTCCATAGACTAACTTTGATCTTGAACAAAGTTCCATTTCAACAACAATAACATCCGACATCGATCTCGAAAGTTCCAGTTATGAATTGATATCAGAAATTATCAACAAATTCACCTTCCAGTTACCAAGTACCTATACAATATCAAACAGTTCAAACTTATATCCTCATCATCAACCTCAAACCATATTCTCACAACTGATTCCTCACAAGAATGAAGTTCAAAACATCCTACCAAAAATTCTCTCATTTGAATAACCATTTGAGAAGTCCAACATTCAGAACTAAATCAGATATACATCATAATAGCATCAAGTTATCCATAGGGTTACCAAACAATCCACTTGGTCTTGAAATAGACAAACAATATTCAAAAATCAAACATACCTGTAGCGCTATGGCATACGGAACACAAAGAAGCCGGGTGGGGAAAAAAAAGACCTGTTCCCTCCACCGGTCAATAGTAGGACTGCGCACAATCTTTGTCGCAATTGCTCACTTCGTAAGCTGACAACAACTCAGGTCTACTTGTGTTACAACAGTCTCTAGTACAGAGTAAAACTCAAGCAACCGCTATAGCCGTGCATAAACATTTTCCCGCACGTGAAAACGTTAGGTAGACTGGGATGAACTCCAGTACAGTACTACCTGTCTAAAACACTAGTTAACGCTACACATGAAAATACACTTTTGAAAACGGCAAACACACAATCAATGAAAACCCCATAAATCAATGAAAACCCCATAAATGCGGTTTGTCACAGTCCCCCCCTCTCGGGGTAAAAAAAAGAACGACCGAGTTTCTTTTTTTTCTGTCTAATCTCACGATGCTCAGAAAGGATATTACTGAATACCCTGAACGACTTGATCACAGTCAGAACGTGACAGCAAATCAGCGAAAACATTCTGAGTACCTGGAATGGCTTCAATTTCGAACACAAATTCCTTTAGAGTTAAAGCCCACCTCATGATCCTGGCATTTTGAAACTTTCCTTTCAGCAGATACTGTAGCGGCCTATGATCTGTCTGAAGTACAAAGGACTGACCCCACAAGTATCTTTGCAGTTTAGACAAAGTCCAAACAATGCCGAGACACTCGCGTTCAATCGTACTGTACCTAGTCTCTCGCGGTAGCAGTTTCCTACTCACGAAACAGACCGGATGTAATTCCTCATCACGATCCTGCATCAGCACTCCTCCTATTCCTGTCGAACTAGCGTCCGTACGAACGACAAAAGGGAGAGTTAAGTCAGATAGCAGCAAAACGGGTTCAGAAGACAAAATTCTCTGAATTTCTTTCAGTGCACACTCACACTGATCCGTCCATTTCAGTGCTTTCTTAGCTTTTCCCGCTAACAAATCTGTCATTGGCGCTGTGAGTGTGGCGAAGTTGGGGACATACCGGCGATAGTACCCTATCAAACCGAGTAATGACCGAACTTGGCGCTTTGAAGTGGGAGTCGGAATTGCCAAGATTTTCTTCACTTTCTCCTCCGTAGGTTGGAGACAACCGCGACCAACGACATGTCCGAGAAATTCAAGTTTCTGAAAGCCTGAATGAATTTTCGTCGGTCGAGCGGTCAGACCCGCTGACTGAAGTTTCTGAAGGACAATCCGAACATCTTCCAAATGAAGATTCCACGAGCGACTACCGACAAGAATGTCGTCAAAGAAATTTGTCGCGTCTTCTCCAAGTACTGATCTCATCATCCGCGCAAACGTCATGGGTGCTGAAATCAACCCGAACGGCATTCTGACCCACTGAAACAAACCTAGCGGAGACTGGAACGCAGTTTTCGGGCGATCTTCTGGTTTCACTAGAATTTGCCAGTACCCTTTTGAAAGGTCAATCTTCGTCAAGAAGAGTTTGTCCGACAGTCGCGTGAAAATCTCCTCGACATCAGGGATCGGTTCCGCATCAAAAACTGTAACACTGTTCAGATTTCTGTAGTCTAAACAAAAACGCATCGTTCCATCTGGCTTTCGCACGATCACGATCGGTGAGCAGTATGGTGAAGTCGACGGTTCGATCACTCCAAGTGCCAACATATTTTTGACCTCTTCAATGATCGCTTGTTTAGATGCAAAAGGTAGCGGATATTGTTTTTGCCGGACTGGTTCATCAGTGGTAGTTCGTATTTCATGAACAACTGAACCTCTATAGTCACCTGGGTCTGCAGTGAACATTTCCTGAAAATCCTGAAAGACCGCTTTCATCTCTGAGACTTGCTTCGGAGACAGAGTCTCATCGAACCGAATGTCGTTTATCGATTCTGTTTTGTCATGTGGAGGTGGACACAAAGTCGGACTTAGTGTGTCGTCATCGCATGTTTCGTCAGGTATCACTGCGATGTTAGCACATGCTGTTTGAGTGGGCGACTCTGTCTCTACACGTGGTGTATGCGGTGTCGCGATGCTCTGCCATTCGTGACCTAGAATCTGATCGAAAGGTATCGCTGTACCGACCGAACTGATTTGAGAGATCGCTTTCTCACGGTTCCTGTACGCTTTCAGCATGTTCGCGTGGTAGACTTTCGTTCCTTTTCCGATGTCAACTCGATAGTCATGACCGACTAGTTCTGTGACTCTGAAAGGACCGTGCCAATGCAAATCAAGCTTATTAGATGCGGTAGGGGACATGACCAGAACTTCGTCACCGACATCAAACTTTCTGTCTCTGGCTTTTCTGTCATGATAGACTTTCTGCTTAATCCTAGCCTTGTCAACCTCATCATGAGCGAGTTGACACGTGTCTGCAATGATCGTTTTAAGATCAACTAGGTGCTGACACACTGTCTTTTCTTCATCAGATGACGATTTCTCTAGCATAGAGTCAGCTAGCAGATCCATCGGACCTCTAGGTCTTCTGCCGAACAAGAGCTCGAAAGGGGAGAAGCCCGTACTTTCGTTTTGGCTTTCCCGGCACGCAAACAATAGAGCTGGTATGTACCTGTGCCATTGGCGTGGTTGTTTCACCATGAGCTTTTTCAACATAGCTTTCAACGTTGCATGAAAACGTTCGACCATCCCGTTCGCTTGGGCATGATATGGTGAAGTGTGTACCCCTTTGATAGACAGTAATCTACGGAACTCTGCCATCATCTCCGAAGTGAACTGAGAACCTCTATCTGACAGAATTTCTTCGGGGATTCCCAAACGTGCAAAAATCGAGAAAAGAGCTTCGACTACCGAGACTGTGTCGATGTTTCTCAGGGGGATTGCTTCCGGAAACCTAGTTGCTACGTCAATGAGTGTCAACAGGTATCTGTGTTTTTCCTCAGTCGGGGGATTGATCGGACCAACTATGTCAATGGCTACTCGCTTGAACGGTTCCTGAATGCGAGGCATGAACTCGAGTGGGATGGGAGGTGTTCTACTCCTATGCTCTGCCTTCTGACAAATGTCGCATGTTTGTACAAACACTTGGGCATCTCTGCATAAGCCTGGCCAAAAGAATCGGTGCTGTATTTTGTTTACAGTACGTCTGATCCCACAGTGTCCTGCTAACAACCCGTCATGCGATGTTGTCAGTACTGTCTGTCTCAATGTCTTTGGGACTACTATCTGTGGCAGTGCCTCTCCACTACAATCTTTGGAAGATTTGTAGAAGTATCTTTTCAACACGCCGTCTTCAATGACAAAGAAGAAAGAATTTGCACCTAGAGTTTTCTTCTCTCCTGTGCGTGCGAGTTCGAACAAAGGTTTCAGTGAGTCGTCCTCGCGCTGAAACTTGCACAGATCATCTTTTGTCACTGACAATTGAGGGATAGGAGCTGCGAGAGGTTTTGGAGCCAACTTCTCTTTCTTTGCAATAGAGCGTGTCATAACTGCTGCACATTGCACATTTCCAACAATGCCTGTTACCTCTGACGCACCCTGAACATTCCCTACGATCAGATCAACCACAGGATCGTCAATCACGCAACACTCAAGTGGTCCTTTGTAACAGTCAGTGTCAACGTCAACTAAGGCCAGAGGAAAACATTCGGACTTTCCTCCGAAAGAAATGACCCACTGATCCCGACCTAAGTATTGGTGTGGCTGGACCAATTCTTTGCGCACACCTGCTGTTGTAGCTCCTGTGTCACGAAGCACTGAACAGTTAAAGCCATTACAGTTTCCCTGCTCTAGTTTCAACTTACTCAAAACGTCAGCAGCTGAACACAAAACTGACAAATTTGCGCTCTGTGCGTTTGAGTTCACTGGGGGGTAAAATGTCGTACTCGGACATTGTCTTTTAGTGTGTCCTTTTCCTTGACACTTGTAACATGTCAGTACGTTCGTGCTTTGTCCGTCCATCTGTCCGTCAGTTGTGTTCTGTTGCTGTTGTTGTCCGTAAGTCACGTGGTACTGTCCACGACCTCGAGAACCACGCGGCCCTTGACCTCTACGAGGGGTGTACGCGGCTCCCCGCTGACTCTGGTCATTAGAGTAACCAGCTGAATCGCTTCCGCTATAGTTTCCACTCTGGTAACTACCGCGAAGAGTTTGCGACTTGCCTCTTCCACCACGGTACCGATTGTTCCCGTGTTTCTTCTCATCTTTGAGTGGTGGGACGGCTACTGACGCAGCTAGACCCGCATCCGCTTTTCTCGCGAGGTTTTTGTTTGGTCGAGCTAGTCGGTAGCTCTCGGCATGCTCAAGCAGCTGTTTCGATGTTTTCAAATTTCGCTCGCGCAAAAAGACTGCCAAATCTTTGGAAACGCTTTGCAAAATTTGCTCGCACAAAATCATGTCAAACAACGAATCATAATCATGAGCAGTGTCAGACAATTCAATCCACCGCTGTAGTAAGTGAGTCATTCGCGTACCGTACGACTTGAAAGACTCCTCAGCCTCTGGGCGACAAGATCTGAATTTCTCACGAAACCCTTCGGCGCTGCACTGAAATTTGGTGAGAAGGCATTGTTTCAGAACCTCGTACTCAACTTTGCCAGACGCACACAAACCATGATACAGACTGAGTGCTGTGCCTTCCAAAACTGCACTAAGGAACACTGGCCATTTTTCCCTGGGCCAATTCAAAGCCTCTGCATGAGTTTCAAAACGGTACAGAAATGCATCAATAGAGTCTATGCTTTCCTTAAATGTGGGCAATTTAGGAAAGTTGAATGGTTTAGAACTGCCATGATGACCACCACGGTTCGAAGCCTGAGTACTGAAATCACCTGAGTCCTCAGATTTCTTTATCTCTAGTGCTTTAATATCCAACTCATGTTTCTTGAGCTCAAATTCCATCTTTTTTTCTTCAGCTAATCTCTTTGACTCTTCTATTTGTAATTCTTTTTGTCTTTCTTTTTCCTTTTCTCTTTCCAATGCTCTCTCATCTCTCTCAAGACATTTTTCAATATAATTCTCTAGGTCCTGACCTGTATGACCTAACTTTTGGCCTTGTGCCAAGTACTTGTCAAACCTTTCGTCCTGTACGTCAGACATGCTGACTGATAATGTCAAGTAGGATACAAACAAAGTATCACTGAGTGACAAAACAAGTGTAGACTAGATTAAAATCCACCAAATATCACTGAGTGACTATACAAATGCAGAGTAGGAAAAAAATCAATTCACTTTTTACACAACACAATACAAAACTACACTTAGAGAATAAAAATATTAATCAGCCACAATGCGCACACACAATATATAAGTAAATAAGTTTTGCTAAGTTTTTTTCTTCTTTCTACTTCAAAAAAATATTTAACGTAAAATAATAATTAATCACTGTTTCTAAAATATGCACACACACACACACACACACACACAAAAATCACTGGCTGTGACAATTTAAAACATAAAAGGCCCCAGTACTACACAAATCTACACAAAGGGAGTAAGGCGCTATAGAATGGAAGAGATCCAAAAAACTAAACAGGACAGGTAGCAAAGAGTAAGAGGATAGTACAAACAGGCAGGAAAATAGACTCGGCCCTCGTGGAAGCGAACCTAACAATTAAAAAATGCCTCCACCCCGCACACCTGGAGGCGGGAACTAACAACTAACAAACATTCAGACTGAAATTAATAAACGTAGTAGGCAGAGAAGAGAGAGTCTTTTTTTTTTTCAAAAACAACTAAACAACTAAACGAAACACGAGTTTTTTTGTTTGTTTTTTTTCAAAAATGAACTGAAATGAAAGGGGACGTAAACGGGGTCACCACTGTAACGTACGGCGGTCTCACACTCTCACTCCGCTTTCACATCACAGACATTCAGAAAGGCACGCATGCAAACGTCATCCACTCCCTTTCATACACACAAGCAAATAGTTATTCTTTTGACTGAGACCTTTTATACACGAAAACAATCACATGAATTAATAAGTAGATTTAAGGCTTAACTACATTCACAGCTGAAAAACAGAAGCCTCCAAATTCACCAGCACATCGGTTATTCAAAGGATATGTGCCTGGATATAAAATGTACTACAACGCGGACAAAACCACTAACTATACACAATTAGATGTGAAATGAATAAAGTGAAATAAACAAGATGACTCAACAAGCTTGGTCGACACGATGCTGTAGACTGGGTGAAGACTTGTTGATGTTGAATAGAAAATATATACACTTGAGTCCAGACGATTCCTCTGGGAATTCCGGGCGATTCAAATCTTTTCACCTTTTCCTGGAATGAGTGAATGGAAGCACTTCTTCTGGAAGTGACTTGAACAATGCTGGACCGCAGACACCTTCACAAATAATACGCTGAGGATGGTGTACCCCATCAGACTCAGGGAGAGCTCCACCTTGACACGGCGCTCGACGGGATGGCTGCACGTGATCTCAAGGGAGACAAACACACGTCGCTGGCTTCAAGCTCCACAACGACGGGGCAGACAATAGTAGACAAACATGGTGTCGTGTACGCTGATCAGGCGGACATATTACAATGCGGTCAGCTCACCGGGTCTCCGGTGTCGTTCCTGTACAATATTAACCCGTAATTACTACAACTATCTCGGATAGTATTTCTTCTCCATAGACTAACTTTGATCTTGAACAAAGTTCCATTTCAACAACAATAACATCTGACATCGATCTCGAAAGTTCCAGTTATGAATTGATATCAGAAATTATCAACAAATTCACCTTCCAGTTACCAAGTACCTATACAATATCAAACAGTTCAAACTTATATCCTCATCATCAACCTCAAACCATATTCTCACAACTGATTCCTCACAAGAATGAAGTTCAAAACATCCTACCAAAAATTCTCTCATTTGAATAACCATTTGAGAAGTCCAACATTCAGAACTAAATCAGATATACATCATAATAGCATCAAGTTATCCATAGGGTTATCAAACAATCCACTTGGTCTTGAAATAGACAAACAATATTCAAAAATCAAACATACCTGTAGCGCTATGGCATACGGAACACAAAGAAGCCGGGTGGGGAAAAAAAAGACCTGTTCCCTCCACCGGTCAATAGTAGGACTGCGCACAATCTTTGTCGCAATTGCTCACTTCGTAAGCTGACAACAACTCAGGTCTACTTGTGTTACAACAGTCTCTAGTACAGAGTAAAACTCAAGCAACCGCTATAGCCGTGCATAAACATTTTCCCGCACGTGAAAACGTTAGGTAGACTGGGATGAACTCCAGTACAGTACTACCTGTCTAAAACACTAGTTAACGCTACACATGAAAATACACTTTTGAAAACGGCAAACACACAATCAATGAAAACCCCATAAATCAATGAAAACCCCATAAATGCGGTTTGTCACAATATAGCATTGTCTTTGGAATCCGTATCTGAATTTTGTAGCCAGTATGTCCACAGTCCTCTGGCCTGAAACAACCCATTGTGTCACCAGGGCGCCAGAGATCTGTGGATGTTACGGGACTGTACATAGTCAGCATGCATGTTTGATGTCTGCCCGCCGCGCGTAAATGGCCCGACCCCTACCTCCACACGCGCTGCGTTACGAAATCCCTATCACACATTCTCTTTCGGCTCCCACAACACGGCTTTGTCGCTAGACAGATTTACTGGGACTAAACACGCATGTGTGTGTGTGTGTGTGTGTGTGTGTGTGTGTGTGTGTGTGTGTGTCTCTCTCTCTCTCTCTCTCTCTCTCTCTGTTGTTGTTGTGAGCGCGTTCTGTTCACGCGATTTGTTTGTTAGTGTTTGTGAGGATGGTGGTGGGGGGGGGGGGGGGGGGGGTCACGGTAGGTCTGTGGGTGTTGTGCAGGAACGCACGTGTGTGTGTGTGTGTGTGTGTGTGTGTGTGTGTGTGCGTGCGCGTGCTCATGTGTGCGTGCGTATTGTGTGTGTTGCTGTTGTTGTTGTTGTTGTTGTTTGTTGTTGTTGTTGCTGTTGTCCGCACGCTTCTGTGAGTGTGCAGGACAGAACAGACAGTTGTCTCGGCCCAGTGACGCTCACTTGAAATCAACGTACCGTACCCAGCCTTGTCAACCCAACCGTGTCCGTGTGGTCTTGGCCCCGAGTCCCGCATGCAGCGAGAACATGAATTAACAACTTTAAATATTCATCAGTTCAGGCTCTCTTCGCATGGAGGTGTGGAACTGTCGCAAGGTCGTCAAATCATTAGCACTGCTTGTAAACACTCTCTGTAGCTTTGACTGGACTGTGTGAGTTGTTTCGTTTAGCCTGCTAGCAGGCGTAAGGACACAAATTGACCGTGGAGTTCAGTTTGGTATTTTTTTGCAGTAAAAATAGCTAACGTGTCTGTGAGGCATTGCATTGAAAATGTCCACGTGAGCATTGTGTGATTGTGAGTAAGTATAAGTAAATGTATGCGAAACTGAAAACAGCAATAGTAGACTGTCCATAGCCACCTCCACCCCATCCATAACCTTTGCACAGCAGGCGTAAGCCGGACACAAACTGCCCGTGGGGTCAAGTATGATGTTGATTTGAAGTACATGTACCCTGTTTGGCGAGTGTGCTATAGTCTGTAGTGATTTTTGTTGTCATGAAAAAGCGTGATTTTCGTGACTTTTGTGTTATGTAGGTCAAGGTGCATGCCAGGCAGTCACAAAAAGAGGCAAGCTGCCAGTGCAGCTGGGACTTTTTGCACAGAGGTCGAGCACAAGTGAGACAAGCGGATTTGTGTGAACTGGCTCTCTGGCCTAAAAGAGAAAGTAGACGTGCATTGCTCCAGTGAGGCATGAGCGGAAAGGAGACATTCAATTTTTTTTTAAACTCCTGTCAGGTGCGTGTCTTTGAATGGTCTGTTCATGGTAGTAATTGTTTCTAGATTGAAGCATATACAGGGGTGACTATGATGCCTGAGGTTAATAGGGAATATATAGGCATTTTGAGGCCATGTGTATTAATTTTGTGTCCTTCGACCTGCAGGGGATTTGACCTCGTGGTTAAAGCACCTGCAGCCCCGGCGGATGAGGTTCCGGAGTCAAATCTCCTGGTGGGCAGGGCTTTGGCTGGAGATTTTTCCTTACCATATTAAGTCAAATATACACGCAGACTCGTTTCTCG
>JACVVK020000051.1:77500-102500 GCA_018292915.2 Batillaria attramentaria | reverse complement strand
TCAGGTTTTCATTGGATCTTTTCAGGTGCAGCTGAGCATGAACTGTCGCCAGCGTTCGTTCCGCTTCCATTTCCAATCCCTCTTTTATCATCACGCAGAATCGTCGCGTACAAAAGCATTGAATGTGTGCTTATCACTTAGAGTACTGATGGGGTTTGGCGTGCCGCCAATGGAGGGAGCTAGAATCCCATTAGATACCAGGCCAGGTCGTCTTTTGCACAAAACGATAGATTAGCGATTCATTTGTTTGCCGTTTGCGCTGCATTAAAAGCCGAAAAATTCATTCCCAGTGTCATGAACGGGGATGGAAAGCCGTGTCAACACTGCGGGACAACAGCGCCCATCTCCAGCATAATCCCAGCGCTGAATGGAAGACCGTTTGCCAGCACCGAGGTCCAATGTTCCGCGCCGCATGATCAGGCCCCTAATATCTCCAAAGTTCGTCCCCCTGATTTATGCACGCTGCACAGATTCGAAGAAATTGGTGCAAATATTTGTCGGCTGGTGCTCTCCCTCAACGTTTCTCAAACAAACCACCAGGCGGCGCTGCTGCCCTCAAATCGTGTCCGCCATGTTTGGTGAACGCTGTCGGTGACTGACACAGGCCGGGGTATAGGCTTGTTTGACAACGAGGCCAGCCTAGCAGCGGACGTAGTCGTAATGAAATAGCATTACACGGCCGGTACGCAGGCGGCCAGGCCAGCTCCGGAACCCGATACCCGGCGCGAAAAATCAATTTTCAATTGAACAAGCGCGCTAATTGTTTTACTTAAACAAGCGGTGAGCAATTTAGCGCCAGCGACAGTGGCGGGCGGGGGAGAGGGTGAGAGCAAGGGAGAGAGATACCAGGATAGCTACAGCCGTCGTTGTTGTCGGTGTGTGGGAGGCAGCGGGCATTCCCACGGCACAGGTCCCCAGGGTGGGGTCGTAATAGGGTGATCAACAAGATGTTAGTCCGCCCTCACCCCACGGGGACCTAGACACAAGAGAAGAGAGAGGGAGCAAAACATGCAGACTCGCTTCCCAGCTTTGGCAACGGTGTTGTTGGATTCCTACTAGAGAAGAATGGTCAGGGTAATACAGGCTTGCGAGATCCTGTAGACCTCTCCGTACTGAGCGAGCAGTTTTAGCCAATCAGGAAACAGGTCAGGCGTAGGTGCGGTTCAAAGGTCCCACAAGCTTTCCCACATAGCAACAAAGAAACGGTCGATCGTGCCACTTATAATCACATTTTTTGTTGTGAATATTATTATGAATATTTTTTGTTGTTGCCAGTACTCTGCTGACAGCCTGGTAACAAACTGCCGACTTCACGGGAAGAAAGTGACGCCGCTTGTGGGACCTGGCAACAGTAACTAGGAGCTGCCGGAAAGGTCCTATACGGTGAGGTTTGGAACTGTCAGTCAGAGTGGTGTCGACAGTCGGTGCATCGATTTGGAATTAGTAGACAGTGAAAGTGAAAGATCGTTGTTTAAACCCAGGATGCTTGATTCGTCCAGCCAAATTGAAAAATAGGATAGATTTTGGGTGGCGCTGCACCGCGGCGACGCGCTTCCCCGGGGGAAAACAGTCCGAATTTCCCGAAAAGGATAATAAAGCACTTATAAAAAAAAAATGTGCGGGTGTAGGTGCGGTGGCTGCCGTAGACACACACACACACACACACACACACACACACACACACACACACACACACACACACACACAACAACAACAACAACAACAACAACAATAATAACAACAACAAGTTTATATTGTCAATGCTCAGACTGCAGCATTTTCTTGTATCTACACAACAAGTAGTGTTGTAATTTATTCATAGTACTGCAACATTGTGATAGATTTGTTTAGGTACGAGTGTACGAACATGTAAATAGGTGGAATGAGTGTGCATGGTCGTATGAGTGAGTGTTTGGCATGCTTTATGTTTTTATGAGAGACCACAAAGCAATGTTCCTCTTTCGGAAATTTAATAAATGTCTTATGTCTTAACAAGCAATGAAATAAACCCGTTTAAACCAACAACACAACGCAACGCAACACAACACAACGCAACGCAACACAACGCAACGCAACGCAACGCAACGCAACGCAACACAGCGCAACACAACACAACACAACACAACACAACGCTGCGCAGCGCAACACAACACAACGCAACACAGCGCAACACAACACAACACAACGCAACGCAACGCTGCGCAGCGCAACACAACACAACACAACGCAACGTAACACAACACTGACATCCATGTTGATTGTTCATTGAAAAGTCAGTTGTAGTTTTCTTAACACCAAACTTTTCCTCCCCCGTATATATGTTTTAGACACACGTCTTAATTCTCCGCGATTCGAATCTGACGTGGAATCCATACATCACCAAATGCAGGCAGTACGCGGGAGCAGAAGCACGGGCCACTCAGCATCAGACTTCCCGTCAGCCACCGCGAGAGGAAGGACGCTTACGTCACGGCAGCGTGGCGACAGTGGCGCGGGAATGAAGTTTGTCACTGTCAGAAGCTCAGGCAGGTTGTTCTGGCATTTCCATTATTGTGTCACGGGGCGAGCGTTAGTCTGTCATAACCTCTTCAACGCTCACCCACTCCCCCCCCCCACACCCCCTCCTCCCCGAACCCCGCTACCCTCCCCTCCCCTCCAACACCGCCCCGGCACTGGGGGTCCCTTCTCTCTTTCTCGTACAGTGCGACATGCGTTGACACTCGCTGTCTCAGATGACAGCGTTCCTGCAGTGGTGTTTATATATTTCAATTGTGAAGGAAGGGTGGGTGTTTGTTTGATGCTTTTTTTTCACTACTTTACAGTCTTTTACGGGAAATTCGGTCTGCTTCCTCATGGGGAAGAGCGTCGCCGCGGTGCAGCGCCACCCAATACCGGGTTTTTTTTTTTGTTGTTGTTGTTTTTTTTGTTGTTGTTGTTTTTTTTTTGGGGGGGGGGGGTGAGGGAGGCCGGACAACCCGGAGAGAAACCCCCGATGAGCAGCCCGGTAGCCAGGAAAAAGCGGCATCACATATCACAGTCTCGACCTAGGCTATTATTTCTAGGGCGTCCTTGAATGAAAGATTGTAGTGTGATACTATTTGAATGTACGTTGCGTTGAGTGTGATACATGAACAACAGTTCTCTCTGTTTCTCTGTTTTAACGAGGCCAAAGCTACCTTTTTTTTATGCTCACAGATCGTCCTGAGCTGTTTTCGTGGTATCTATCATCACACCACTTAGACACCTGGACAGTGACAGCGTCTGTAATGCTGGCACTGAGCCAACAGAAACGTACTCGATGACGCGGCGACCACACTGAGCGCTCCAGTAGTGTGACAACAATCGTAGAGTTTGAATGTTCAGCCGCTCGCGCGAAGTGTGATCAACATTGTATCGCATTAAGAGCTGTACTAATCACCAAGATAGAGTATTTCGAGCGTACAGGCGCACTCACGAGCGAAACTGTTCCAAAACGTAAGCTGGCTTAGCCGGCAGAGATGGAATTAGTCTGTTTAATAACTGTGGTGGTATTGTGCTGGTTGTTGTTGTTGTTTTTGTTGTTGTTGTTGTTGTTGTTTTTGTTGTTGTTGTTGTTGTTGTTGTTGTTGTTGGTTTGTTTTCGTTGCCCCGTCTTTGATATCACTCATTCAGGGTGGAAAAGGACGTTACACTCCCAAACACCCACCCACCCCGTGGTAGTAGAGTCAACAATGACGGAAGTGGACAGGACCTCAGAACTGACTAATACACGTATTACAACTATTGTCTTCTCCACTCAGATCTCAAGATGCCAAAGTGGACAGCAGCCTTGTCTGTCACTGACTGCCTTTCCAAACCCCCCACCCCCACCCCCACCCCACTCCCCCCACTTCCCCTCCCCCTCCTGCTTGTTGTGCCGACGGGCGGTACAAGCGTCGGCGGGTCTTTGACTCTTGATGAAGTGAGGCGGGACAATAGACCCATTTCCTCGGGTGCATTATGTGGAGAGGTCTCCAGTTGTCTCCCCCCTGATCGCAGTCACCCGCCTTGGCCAGAGTGGAACTCTTTAGTCTTGAATGGTCGTCTTTCCGTTACTCCACCATTCTTCGACCTCTCTTCCACAGAGCCGACAGTTTTCGTTTGTCAGTCTGTTCATCATACATGCGTCCATGCAGCAGGCGGCTGGGGATGCAGTTTGTCATTCTTTAAATGTCTGCAGTGTCGACAAAATGCCAAAAACAGTGTGTAAAAAAAAACAAAAAAAAACCAACAACAAAACAAAACAAAATCCGACTGTGCAAAATGCACAGTCAACCCTATCATAGTTTTCAGCATCCCAACCAAGGGCAGCCTGATTTCACAGCTCAGTTTGCGTTTTGACACTGAGCGAGATAGATTGCAGCGGCTAGTCTTCTCGTGCAGCACACAACACCCGCTAGACACTGCAGCGATGTGTCTCGTTCACTGACCAAAAGCACAATGAAGTCACCGCATCATCATTAGCTTGCTTTACGTCCTATGGCTTTTAGCCCTTAAGGACAAGTTGTTCCTGGCATGTGTCTTTGGCTGCTTGGCTGGGCGAGTGTCTTTGGTACCTAAGTCACCGCAAACTCACGCTCTGGTTTTATAAGGGTCTCCGAAGCGCTGAAATCTCTGCAGCTGTGACAGAGTTGCCTGCATTATGCACAGTCGCAATTAAAAACACAACAACACAACAACAAACAAACAAACAAAGAAAACAATGTTTGCGGCTTTTTGTTGAGATTGCATACCATTAGGTACAGAAAAAAAAAAACTGAGGCCATGTATGGAACGAGGAATGCTGAGTAACTGTGCTCTGTATAAAAGCTGTCAACAGTTAAAATCCCGATTGAGATTATTGTTAAAATATGAAATATAAAATGAGAAATTAAAAAAAACACACTCACATTTAATAATAAAAAAAACACAATGAACAAAATCTGTATTAACTTTTTTTTTGGTTCATTTCTCACAGCTGTGCAGTGTACTGCAGCGCTTCTTTGATGTTACACTGATTGTCAATGAACAAACGATAATCAATTTTTTTTCAATACACAGTACTTTCACTGGTACTACACTGCACCATATAGTGTTTTCAATGATTTGTTGTTGTTGTTGTTGTTGTTGTTGTTGTCATGTTTCTTTACCATTCTGGTCTTCGACGAATTTTGAAATTATGAAGTTTCTGTTACAGGTATTCGAAACCCGCCAAGGGCCACGTACTTGTGCTGACCTTTTTCTCGTTGCCCCGTCTTTGATATCACCCATACGTGGTGGAAAAGGACGTTAAACTCCCAAACACCCACCACTCACCCTTTTACAAGTAGTCTGTTTCACCTCTAGCGCTCTTCTTCTCTTTCCCTTCGTTTTCTCTTGGCTTATTGTACCTAAATGTTAATTTGCCGTCAAAAGTCGTAACAACTCAGTTCGGCATTAAGATGGCGAAGTGACTTTTCGCTATGGGGTTAATATTTAATCTATACGGAACCATGCACTTACAGTTTTAAACGAGATTTTTTTTAAATGATAAAGTTTCGGTAATAGCCTTCTTTGGGGATGGGGGGGGGGGGGGATGATATAAAGTGACAAATAAACAGAGAGCGTTTCTTATTTCATTTTTAAACAAATACTTTATTGTCCTTTTCGGGAACTTCGGGCTGCCTCCCCCGGGGGACGCGCGTTGCCGCGGTGCAGCGCCATCCAATACCTATCCTATTTTACAAGCTTGCTGGGCGGAGGTAAGCCGGATAACCCGGAGAGAAAATCCTTTTTGTTTGTCAGCGTGTACCCTTGGTTCCAGTCCTTTTTTATGATAGATAATTTTCTTTTTACTTTACAGATATCACCTATGGTTCACTATTAACTTTACCTGATGGATAAACAGTGTCGAATCCCCGACGGACCAAAAGATAAAAGATAAAAAAAGAAAATCGCCAATGACAGACGACGGTCGGGTCCTAACACACCACGATCAGTAACTGTATCCAAAGGGGGTGGGTAGGCCTGTGAAAGAGACCAGAGCAGACCCTCCGGTATCCCGTGTCCTGGGATCCAGAGAGATCCCATTAAACAAGATGGCGGCAGGGACTTTGAGGACATTCTGACAATGTGATAAATCCCCGCATTCAGCCTGCAGTCCAGTTAGACGCGATGGGACAGATCGCGGAGGGTGGGTGGAGGTAGCGATGGGAAGCGGAGTTGAAGGGAGGGTGAGGGGGGGGGGGGGTGAGGTAGCAGCACCCCATCTCAAAGAAGGGGAGACAAAAACCGTAGCAGACGGGACGAATTTTGAATTCGTGATTAAAACTCGGGTAATGGTGACGTAGAAGGGCACTGTGTCATTTATGAGCTATGGAGTTTTTGCTGCAAGGGAACTGATGTTCTGTGAAATATCCGGGAGCCGGGATAGCCGTATGGTAGAGAGTTGGACTGTCAGTTCTCGGGTCGTGCGTTCGAATCCCGGCTGGGGCCAAATATTTGTGCTGGCCTTTTTCTCGTGGTGGAAAAGGACGTTAAACGCCCAAACACCCTCCCCTGTGAAATGTCCCACGGAGAGAAGGAGATAATTATGTGTCTCACTAAAATAAAGACAAACATTGCATTCCATAGCCCTTTCGTTAGTTCGTTCGGTTTTGTTGTTACTGTTGTTGTCGTTGCGTTTTTGTTGTTGTTTGTTCGTCTTGGTTTGTTTTTGTTTAAACGCTCAAACTTCCAGAATTCTTCTTACTGTCCATGCTAGTTCAACGGTGACACTTCCTCCAGGAAACAAATGCGGTTAAAAAAAAAAATAAAAAAAAATAAAAAACTCCTTTCACTGGTCTTCTCGGACATTGTTTTCGTTTTTAGCGAAATTTACTGTTCCAGGTGCACTTCTTGACAGTGCCACAAACACAGCACGACTCTGACTGACAGTTACACTTTTGTTTTGAAATTTTTCAGGGAAACGGTCCCCAAGGTATCATTTGGCAGAAATCCTGCAATATTTCAGGGCCGCTGCAGTTTCGGTAGCAGACGACAGATGGCACCGCCAGGCGGGCCCGTCCAACATGGCGGCAGGACAATGGAAGGGTTTGGGCGAACCGTTCCAGGCTGTCTGGCTAACCGTGACCATCAAATGATAGAGCGGCACCGGGAGCCAGCAAGGGAGACAATAGCAGTTGGCGTTTGTCCGGTGTAGGGGGGAGAAAAAGAACAACACGCAGGGAGCAGATGTCAGGTACTAGGAACCCATCCCCTTTATCCCGGGTGTGAGAATAGATGTCCGGGCGATTTTCCGTGTGAAGGGCACGCAATGTAATGCACTCGCAGGGTTTTTTTGGGGGTGGCTGGTTTCTAGTTCCATGTCGGTTTTAACGCAGGGTCATCTGTTAGGCTGTACTGACGCTGTCCTTATGCCTGCGTGCGCACGCGCGCACACACACACACACACACACACACACACACACACACACACACACACACACAGAGTTAGTTATTATCAAGGCGACGACATTCAACATTTTAACAACGCTATTGAAAGGAAGAAAGAAAGAAAGAGCGGAAGAGAGGAAGAAAGAAAGAAGGAAGAAATTAAGAAAGGAAGGAAGAAAGAAGGAACTAAGAAAGAAAGAAAGAAAGAAGGAAGGAAGGAAGAAATTAAGAAAAGAAGAAAGAAAGAAGGAAGAATTTAAGAAAGGAAGACAGAAAGAAAGACAGAAGGAAAAATTAAGAAAGGAAGAAAGAAAGGAAGAAGGAAGGAGGGAAGGAAGGAAGGAAGAAAGAAAGAAAGAAAGAAAGAAAGAAAGAAAGAAAGAAAGAAAGAAAGAAAGAAAGAAAGAAAGAAAGAATACACGTATCAACAACATCAACACAAACCCAATTTCACGCCGACATTGGACAGTTTCATAAATTTTAATGACGTTCAAACTTTGAATATAAAACAATGTCATAAATATCAATCGTTCAAGACAGTATACGTGTACAACTGTCGAGTATTGAAGGAGTGCGGACTATATATGGCCTCTATATTGCAGCATCAGAAATGACACAATGGGACCAGATTCTAGACGAAATGTCTCCAACACCCCCCTCCCCCCTCTCGACCCGCGTTGCTGTGTGGCGTTTTAACCCAATAAACTTTATAAATGGAATCCAGTGTGACTACAAAACCGCTACGTTATCCTAAACAGCATTATGTAAATGTAAAATTTAAAAAAAAAACCCAAACAGTAATGAATTTCTCTGGATTTAGGGCTCTTTCCAAAATGTTGAGAATAGGGTTGAATATGAAGTGGAGTCATATTGGTGATATTCTTTTTGACGTGGTGATTAGGAAAAAAACCCATTGTAAGTCACTTTCTTTTTCACGTGATAATCGGAGATGCAACCAGTCCAAAATACAAACCAGAGACAGTGCTTGAAGTGTTCGGGTTTTTGGTCTGACAATGGCAATGCTTAAATGTCGCGGGTCCTAACAGTTTGCGGTATTTGTGAAAAACTAATGATCACAAGTATTGCTCAAAATCTGCTTCTGACAGGCAATGGAGCACTGTGGAGTCTGGAGTTATGTATAAAACAATCGTGGAAGGTATAATATTATATGTGACCCGTTCTCGTGAAAGGGGCCGTAAGTCGCGTTAGGCCGAACGCCGCTACAGGCCAAAAGAGTGCCGGGGGTCAGTATGGCCGCCTTGTGAATAGCCAACTTCAACTGCTGATATACCTGTCAATTTTAGTGGTACAGCTTTCATTGAATTAAACTGTATAACCAGTAGATTGCAGTGATAAACATATCTCAAAATCTGATACTTTTCGACTTATGGTCCCTTTTGTGAGAACAGGTCACATATTTGTAATACACCTGACAGCCAAAGGCGGCTAGCATTCTGTTATTTTCAGCGAAAACCTTGGTAAAAATGAAACAAGAACTTCTCTTCACTGGACGTAAAAAGCTAATGACTGTTTTTCACGGGCATGTTGTGTGAGCGTATGACTAGTCCATGCGTCCCAGCTGGAAAAAGCGTACTTCTCGAAACTGGGCGTGATTTCCGCGCAATGTTGAGATCTGTCTCGGTAATTGATTTCTCTCAATCCCAGGCTGGTATATATATATATATATAAGTGCCATTTGGTGACTAGATCTTGACAAGAAAACAAAAATATCAAAAATGAAACTGTGCGAACGCTGTACAACAGATCATGGTTCAAAACAACACAGACGTCAACTGTCGCGTAGACAGAGTTACTCCCCTTGTCTCGAGATCAAAATTGTGGGACTATCGTCAAAAAAATAAGAGATACATGGTGAGACAATAGACAAAAAAAAAAAAAAAAACCCAAAACATTGGCACATCGTGTAGACAAATTTCAACTCACACAAATACCATACATCACACATCCAGAGTTCAGACTTGATTTACAAGGGGTGCGTGCCAGTCGCTCTGGGACATCAACAATTGCGAAAACAGATTTTTTTTTCAAACGTTATTGTTCTGGAGCAAAACAAAACAAAACAAAAAAACAAAAAAAATCGTATATCGTAACCATGGCGTACTTGAAACTGGAAAACAAAATTAAAAAAAAAAATGTTCCCGGCTATATCAGCAATAGTTATCCTCGGCGGTATTTTGACGTATATGTGCGGTAACAGAAAAGGCCAGGGGTACACGTGTACCAATGATGAGGTATCGTTTTAGGAAGAGTAGGAAAAGAGTCTTACAGCGCAGCTCGTTCACTTTGAGTCCATGATACATCCTGACGACATAAATTAGATGAATATTCAACAGTTCCTTTTCCCATTATTTCGCAGGTGTCAGCTTTCTCAGCTTTTTGTGCTTAACTTCCGTGTTCGTCTTTGGAAATGTTCAGCCCACAAAATTCAAAACTAAATGCAATTCTAAACATTCCGAAACTTATATTTCTCAGCTGGCCCTTCGCACCACGTGATTGTAATGTGTTCAATGTCCAGCGTGTGAGAGAATGCGTGTGATTCACGTGAGCGTGCGTGTTGGGTGTAGCTCGCGGCGCTTTGAACCAAATATTTCGGATAAAGAGCCTATATTAATGAGATTATTATTATTATTATTATCAGTTAGTCAGTGGTTTTACTGACGAAGACGGGATCCTTTCCTCGCAATGGTTTCTCGCAATGTTTTAAATTACATTTTGTATCATTTCATCCATGTATGTTATAACAACTTGTGAGACTTGTTCATACAGGCCAAGGCCTTAAAAAAAAAACCCAATAAACTCTCTCGGAGTTTAACTCTGAGTCCTGTTGTGGGCGAAGCCGTGAAGGAGAGGCAGGTATTGAGTAAAATTCTTAACAGATCTTAACAGATCAGATCCTATGATTGATTACACGAAAGATGTGTCACGACAACATTTACACACCTGCGTGAAAGGTGTCAAAATTAATGTGCTAAAATTTTTTTAGGAAAATAAAAATCACGATGTATGTGTAGCTCTCCATATTGCAGTTTTGCCATTCACTATTCTCTAAGAAAAAAAAAAACATGTATAATTATAATTAACGGTGTAGGAAATAGCCCTTTAGCGTTTAATGTGTTGCAGGCGTGTTCTCATAAAACCAGCAGAGACATAGCCTTTGAAATTATTTCATCCTCGCACCACAAATTACGTCGGTAAAAAATTCTCATGAACTGTGACGACAGAAAAATCTTATCTCAGGCGGTTCAACTGTTTGTTTAAAGCGTGCAAATGGATCAAATGTATACATGCATCTCAGAGGTTCAGCCTGGAACTGCTAGAAGTGAGAGCAGATAACAGCTTCGTTTTGTGAATAAGCTCAAAGTTCGTGATCGCTGGCAAAGTAAAGTACTTGACAAAATGTCAGTACCGTTCCGCTGGGAATTCAGTCACAGACTCGGGTTACTCCGGAGCAGCAGTTTTAAATCTGACACTATGTCAGCTAATTGATTTTACAGCAAAGATTCCGCGTTTACGATTCCATCTCTGTCGACTGGCTCATCAGCACGAACTGAATCACACGTTGGGGAGGTCGGTGGCCTAGTGGTTAAAAGACTTATCTCCAATGAGAGAGGTCACGGGTTCGAGTCCCACTCGGGGCAAAGAATTTCCCACAAAATTTGAAAAATAAATGCAATTCTAAATTCCGAAACTGAAATAGCTGAGCTGACCCTTCGCACCACGTGATTGTAATGTGTTTATGTCCAGTGTGTGAGAGAATGGGTGTGATTCACGTGAGCGTGCGTGTTGGGTTCAGTTCGCGGCGCTTTGAGCCGATTCATGAAACTGGGTAAAGTGCCTGTACAATACTCATTATTATTATTATTATCATTATTATTAATCATTTATTAAAACTAAAAATCAAAAGTGTGCAAGTGGGGTTTGTACATGTGCGTGGGTTTCAACAAAGGGTCAAGTTCGTGCGGTCATTAGCAGAAGTAGTTGGCAAAATGGCAAGATTTTCGTGCTGAGTTCAAGATCACAAAGTACAAATAGTCGCTCGACGTTTATCCGGATTGTTTATCTTCCGTAATCACAATCTAGGGATCCAGTAAAATAGGGCGTATAAGAAACATTGCTGAAACAAAAACTGGCACAATTAAGCAAAAACATTATCGGTAGTGCAATGGAGACGAAATCAGTATGGGAGACAGTTATTTATTATTTGTATTCATATCTGGCTAATGGTGAAAAAAGGTCTCATCAAATTAAAACATTATTTCACCACAGACTATATTCTCGTTTTTCTCCATTCTGGCTGACTTTGTAAACGGTAAACGTTTACATGACACAGAAATTCCATGGAAACGCTGGCTATAGAATGTACAAGGCTCTAAATTGCCAACGGAATTCGGTCGGAGTCACTTTGTGACAGGTCTGTACGGAAAAGTGAAAATGTAAATCAAACGTAAAAAAAAGGCCTTGATAAAATAAACAGGACCGTTACTCTTCACAAGTATCTCGGCCTGCAAAAAGTCTGTGAGTCGCAATCAACAAAATCTACAAAAAACAAAAAAAACAAAAAAACAAACCGAAGTCGCTTCTGTGTACTCGAACCCTGCCTACATTCACTGTACACTTGTGGATTTCAAAGTCCGAGGCATTTCTAGAATTCTGGACACGTTTTTGACACGACTGACAACACAAATTATAACATCGCGCACACCACATACACACGCACACACATACATACGATATTGAAAAACCCGACTTGCGTATATAAATGGGCCTGAACTGTTCTGTCTAAATGTCAACTTGGCAAGACTGCGGTAAAAGGATTTCACAATCGTGGACACATGATACAAGCTGTACAGGCGGTATTGTTTAATCTCGTCTATGGCGCGCGCATACAGCAGCTCTTGAAATCTGGAGTCGTCTGCGTTCAGCAGCCTCGTTTTCTCTCAGAGATACGTCAGTGTATGAAGCTTCTGGGCACACACTGTTGTTACTGCAGCAATGGATAATGCCACAGTCCGGAGCGGGAACATTGTCAAATGCATCCAACGACAAAACGCTGCAGTGTGGCAGGGAACATTGCCACAGAAGAGGCGACGGAACAATGCCGTCCACAAAAGTGGTGATGGAACATTACCGGCCACAGAGGAGGTGATGGAACATTGCCACAGACAATGGAACATCGCCACAGACGATGGCACACTGCCACAAAAGAAGAGACGGAGCGTTGCCACTGTGTGCCGAAATGTCGCACGAGGAACACATTGACACAGTAAAAAAAAAAAAATCGAAGAGGAAAATCTCAGTGGCAACGGTGAGCAGGCTTTCCGTCGAGAAGCGTATCTTACTTCACTCCGTGAGAATTGTATTGGTTCTTCAAGCCGCTGCATTCAAACACTTCTTCGAGAAACGCGTGAAATGAAATGGTCGGAGACGAAAACTCATGACCTATGACACTCGCATAACATTACTGGATGCACTGTAAAAAAAAAAAAAAAAAAAAGGAAAACAAAAGTCTGTCTTGACGTAGGCAGTGCAGGGCACATGAATTTCTTGCTGTACATATAACCAACGCCAGCACACCCAATATGGAGAACACAATGATGAAAATGTCGGGGAAAATGTCAGCTGCCGTTTCTCGGTTCGTTTCCTCACCCAGCTAACATGGCTCAAGCTCAAGATCGCCTGAAAAACTCCGGTCTTCCTGTCCATTTTTTTCAGGACTTTCTGTTTGGAAAGCCTCCATTGGTTCTGCAGTTCAGTCCGTCCCAAAGACATTGTCTAGGGAATACACTTCTGAAGCACTCCAGATACGCTGATGAAGTACTGAGCTCGTAATTTGATCGAAGAGGCCTCACCGCTTCTGAAGTCAATATCTGAAGTCAGTTACATGAAAACAAAAACCCGCGAACAAATAAAGGCAAGAGACAAGACTACTGTTCATTTCGCTAATCTCCCCATACTTTCGAATGGCCTTTTCCTCGGTACTGGCAGTTTGGCTGAAGTTGCGGATGAGTCAGTAGATCCCCTTGCTCAACGACAACCACACTGAAGTAACTGGTCAGGTCTTTGATGGTCATTTGCATGACAGATCCTCAAGAATATTCGTTAGGTTGAAACAAGCACAGAAATGACCAGTAGTGGCTAGTTTGCTGGTGGTGTTCCAAGCGCTATACATCTGGCAAGTTTCTTCAAACGACGTATACTCCGACCATCCTCAGTATTTATGCTGGGGTGGTCGTTTGGCTGCAGCTCCCAGTGCTGTCTGGCAAGTTTCTTCTGCTTTGGCTGGAGGTCCCAGTGAAATCTGGTTAAGTTTCTTCAAACGATGGTCGTTACATTTGGCTGGAGACAAAAGATCGTTTTCGCCTGACCACCCCAGTAGTTAGTAAGTGGTCGTTTGGCTGAAGGACCGGAAGTGTTGCCTGGTCAGTACCATGGCGGTCATTTGGCCGGAGAGACGATGGAGGTGCTGTAACCTTGAGTCCCACAGGTGGGCAGGCCAAAGGGGTTGACGCTGGAGAAAGGGGAGCCCACGATGCTGCTCATTCCTGCTGCAACGACAAGACGGGGGGGATAACCACAATTAGATCATGCTGTCTGGGGTCTCATAGATGAGTCGTATTTGATTAACAGCTAGAAGAAAAAGAACGAGTAAATAGCGACAAGTACTGTTGGATCAATCTGTCTGGCTCTCACATGTGAGCTATCTTCAAACCACAGTTTACAACAAACGACAGAAACAACACAAACACAACACTCCATTATGTACATCGTTGTTAATAGTCGTGCATTACATACTATGGTATTTTACGGTATTGGCAAGGACCCCCCCCCCCCCCAAAAAAAAAAAAAAAAAAAAAAAAAAAGGTTTTAAAAAAACAAAACAAAACAAAAAAAAACACCAAAAACCCCAGAACGACAAACATAAAAAATACAGTAAAAAGCTAACCGAGAAAAATACAAAAAGCCAATACTGCCATGCACTATCACGTATGTAATGCGTCACGCCAACAATACGGAACACACGGGAAGGGCATAGTATTAAAGGCAATTAAGTCAAACCGTTTGCAAACTCCCATCCCACTCCCCCCTCCCCCCCCCCCCACCCCCATTAAAGATGACAATAAAATTATCAACATACCATTAACACGTTTTGCAAACACTTGCGACCTAAGTTATTTATCGTGCTAGACTAAACTGATTACGTGTATGATTTGTTTTAAAAAAAAAAAAAAGAAAAAAAAGTGCACACTTTCTTGGGTTCTGTTGGTGTTTATAGAATTACATGTACTTCATCTAGTTTTCAGCGTACTTCACCGGTCAATGAATACCTCTCCATCTCCCCACACCCACCCTCACACACCACCCTCCAATAGTGAGACCACTTTACCAGTAAAAAAAAAAAATGGTGTACAAACTAGAGGTAAGTGTACTGACGTGTATTATGGGGTAGCTGGCCCATCCCCCCTGGTAGTTGGGTGTGGTCGGACTGGGGGTCGGTCGGTACACAGGGGCAAAAGCACTTTTCTGCTTGGCCGACAGGGAGAAGATCCCCGACCCACAGGACGCTGGGAACCCTGGGGCAGGCCCGGGGGGAGGGGCCGGGTGTGGCAAAGGTGGGGAGTGGCAAGTAGGAACTGTGAAATAAAAAAAGAAAAAAAACCTTAGTGACCGGCCGTGCGATGTCAGCGCTCGCGTGTGTTAGTCCTTAGAATTCTTGTTACCAAGAGCAAAACTAAAATGTTCAGAAAGTATGAATATCGCGATCAAACAGCTAGAAAACAAATTCCATCTCTAATGTGTGGTATACGTGGTGGAAAAGGACGTTAAACTCCCACACACACTCACACACACACACCGTAATTTGTGGTGCAGAGTGAAGACGTGCCAAAAGAAAACGGGGGTGGGGGGTGGGGGGGGGAGAGGCAGATGGAATTTTATCGCTTTTTGCTGATTTACAAGTTCAGCAGCTACCGCCTTGGGTTTTTGTCATTTTTTAAAAAAGCACAAGAAGCATGCGACACGCCTTAACAAGCACAAGAAAGCATCTTCTACTCAACATGAAATGAAATAATTTTTTTTTTAAATACACACGCTTTGAAAACAGAGTTTGTCAGCTGTGCATGTTTTTATTCCTCAGTGCTACTGGTTGGTCGTATTGGGATGATGGTGATATATGTGTGATTTGTTAATGATATGATGTGATGAGATATGTTGTACGTGTGTTAGAAATCTTAAGCTGGGTAAATTGTTAATGTTGGTGTTTATCATTAGTCATTGCCCGTCCGGTTACCGGCTACCATTTAGCACGAATCAATTGCCCGAAAGGGACAAATAAAGTCTTTTGAATTGAATTGAACTGAATGGACATAACGTATTGGAGTTTTCATGTCAACTTTTCCGGCAATATTATACAGACTAACTTCTTTATCATCACTGCTATCATCATTGTCATATTAGGTTCTCGTGTCAGGATGTATCATAGCTGTGTGTATGTAACGTGTATGTGACGTGTATATCATGTGTAACTGTATGTAATGTGACATATTTCATATATATGTATGTACTGTATCTCCGCCCTACTATTGTGAGGCGCCCAGAGCTCCAGCAGAAGGTTGGGCGCCAGACAAATCCTCATTATTATTATTATTATTATTAACTTGTCTAGAACTGACTGACAGGCCGTTGAACAACCGAATGATTGGTTTCGATACGGACCCGACTAACACTGCGATACAGTCTTGACACACTTGTTATAAAAATGACACCACTAAGAATGCAAAGCTGTTTCAGCTGCCATCCACTGTAAACGCCGGCCAGTTTCGTTTCCCGCAGGGTTCCCCTCCAACCCACCATCAGCGTGAAGACCGTACTAAATCGCCCCTGCATAACAGGAAGGTGGTAAAACAGCCCTCAATCAATCGGGTTGACGTTAGGTGCATAACAGCTTATTGGCGCTTTAGCGAGAGTTGCATTGCTTGTTGATTAGCCCCCAGTCACTGACACCCCTCCACTTCATGTCTTCGCAGACCAGATGCATGCGCTGCGAGAGACTGCAGGGATAGTATCTGAAATCTTGCAGAGCGCCTCCCACCGCTCCCCCACACCTTCTTCCCCCCACCGTTGAAGACAGTTTAACGGACGTGATTATGGTCGGAAGGCATTGTGTCTTTGCCCCCAGTAGAGAGGACTGCAGCTACCGCCAGTCAGATATCATCAAATCCAGACGGAACAGCAGTATTTGCACCTGACAGAAAGATCGCAACGACGTGCCCGCTTGCACCTTCTGGGATGGGGGGGGGGGGGGGGGGGGGGTTGGTGTCTGAGAGTTTAACGTCCTTTACCACCACGTATGGGTGATATCAAAGGCGGGGCAACGAGACAAAGGCCAGCACAAATATTTGGCCCTATCCGGGATTCGAACTCACGGCCCGAGCATTGAACGGGCAACGCTCTACTATTCGCCTGTCTCGGTTCCCCGCACCTTCTGGGTAATTGGCGTGGGATAAGTGAACAATGATGGTGACATGATGGCTGTAAAGCTCTATGGTCTATGGCAGCTTTCAATAAGTCCTCGGATTTGTTGTTGTTGTTGTTGTTGACGATTTTGGCGTACCTCACCCAGTGCGAACTTTTCCTAACGGCCGCAGGAAATGCAAATTATAAGAATAAACGAAAATACAGAAAAACTGAAACGATGCGTACGTGCAAAAAATTCTTACCACGGTGACACAAACAAGCACAGCAACAACAAAAGACAAAATAAACAATTTTTTTTAAAACGCGAGGTGACGACAAAAACGTGAAAGCTGAACGTGTTTAAAAATATTCACCTGCTCCTAGTCGGCTCGCTTCGTCACGTAAAAAATGGTCCAGACCTGGAAATGAGGTGAATATACAATATACTGTAAGACTGAGTAATGTAGTGTAAGGTGTCCATAAAGTGACGTAAAGCAATGCAATGTAAGATTCAGTAATGTAGTGTAAGGTGTCCATAATGTGGCATAAAGCAATGTGATGTAAGATTCAGTAATGTAGTGTAAGGTGTCCATAATGTGACGTAAAGCAATGTGATGTAAGATTCAGTAATGTAGTGTAAGGTGTCCATAATGTGACGTAAAGCAATGTGATGTAAGATTCAGTAATGTAGTGTAAGGTGTCCATAATGTGGCATAAAGCAATGTGATGTAAGATTCAGTAATGTAGTGTAAGGTGTCCATAATGTGGCGTAAAGCAATGTAATGTAAGATTCAGTAATGTAGTGTAAGGTGTCCATAATGTGACGTAAAGCAATGTGATGTAAGATTCAGAAATGTAGTGTAAGGTGTCCATAATGTGGCGTAAAGCAATGTAATGTAAGATTCAGTAATGTAGTGTAAGGTGTCCATAATGGGACGTAAAGCAATGTAATGTAAGATTCAGTAATGTAGTGTAAGGTGTCCATAATGTGACGTAAAGCAATGTAATGTAAGATTCAGTATGTGGTGTAAGGTGTCCATAATGTGGCATAAAGCAATGTGATGTAAGATTCAGTAATGTAGTGTAAGGTGTCCATAATGTGGCGTAAAGCAATGTGATGTAAGATTCAGTAATACAGTGTAAGGTGTCCATAATGTGACGTAAAGCAATGTAATGTAAGATTCAGTAATGTAGTGTAAGGTGTCCATAATGTGACGTAAAGCAATGTAATGTAAGATTCAGTAATGTAGTGTAAGGTGTCCATAATGTGACGTAAAGCAATGTAATGTAAGATTCAGTAATGTAGTGTAAGGTGTCCATAATGTGGCGTAAAGCAATGTAATGTAAGATTCAGTAATGTAGTGTAAGGTGTCCATAATGTGACGTAAAGCAATGTGATGTAAGATTCAGTAATGTAGTGTAAGGTGTCCATAATGTGACGTAAAGCAATGTGATGTAAGATTCAGTAATGTGGTGTAAGGTGTCCATAATGTGGCATAAAGCAATGTGATGTAAGATTCAGTAATGTAGTGTAAGGTGTCCATAATGTGGCGTAAAGCAATGTAATGTAAGATTCAGTAATGTAGTGTAAGGTGTCCATAATGTGACGTAAAGCAATGTAATGTAAGATTCAGTAATGTAGTGTAAGGTGTCCATAATGTGACGTAAAGCAATGTAATGTAAGATTCAGTAATGTAGTGTAAGGTGTCCATAATGTGACGTAAAGCAATGTAATGTAAGATTCAGTAATGTAGTGTAAGGTGTCCATAATGTGGCGTAAAGCAATGTAATGTAAGATTCAGTAATGTAGTGTAAGGTGTCCATAATGTGACGTAAAGCAATGTGATGTAAGATTCAGTAATGTAGTGTAAGGTGTCCATAATGTGACGTAAAGCAATGTGATGTAAGATTCAGTAATGTAGTGTAAGGTGTCCATAATGTGGCGTAAAGCAATGTAATGTAAGATTCAGTAATGTAGTGTAAGGTGTCCATAATGTGACGTAAAGCAATGTGATGTAAGATTCAGTAATGTAGTGTAAGGTGTCCATAATGTGGCATAAAGCAATGTGATGTAAGATTCAGTAATGTAGTGTAAGGTGTCCATAATGTGGCATAAAGCAATGTGATGTAAGATTCAGTAATGTAGTGTAAGGTGTCCATAATGTGACGTAAAGCAATGTAATGTAAGATTCAGTAATGTAGTGTAAGGTGTCCATAATGGGACTTAAAGCAATGTACTTTTAGATAAAGTATAAGTGTAAAGTATTCATAGGGTCGATTTCCTGACAGTACATAATGATATATATCATTTCTCCTCAACCTGCAGTTTACATTACTTTGCGTTGTCTTTGTTCTTTCGTTTTGAGTCTTCGTCCATGGTATACATTTGTATACAACTGCAGCTGCGTATTTCACGAAATGAGCAAAATCGTGCGCATTCCATGATATGGGCAGTCTCAGAAATTACGCGTAACACATACACTGTGTAAAAGTCAAGGCATGTGACTGTATTTACTTTGCGTTTGTCTAGAGAATAAGAGACAGAAGTCCATCGACTAATACAAAAAACAAATGTAAAAAAGAAAATGAGAAAAGCAAACTTCTGATTTAAAAAGCTGTTGACTCAGTTGGCATTTCAACAACAAAAAAAGGAGAGAAAAGAAGGTGGCTGTAGTAGATGACATTTCAAAAGTCATAATAATAATAAATAATGAATAAATAAAGATAAATAAATAAAAATATAAATAGATAATACTGATTAAAGCAAATCAGGGAAATTCCTTTTACACGAATCGGGAAAATCCGAATACATACCCATATTTCCAAGAGGACCAGCGCTCGTGTGGTACCCGTTCATGGCCGGGTTTGCCCCGTACCCGCCGTTCACGCTGTGCGGGGTGGAGCCGTTGGACCCGTAGCCCCGCGGCGACACGCTTGAGCTCTGGCTCCTACTGTACCCTGGAACAGTTAAAAGTGAACGGTTTGTTTAATGTGGTGGGGTGTGATGGAATTTTGCACAATATGTATTATTATTATTATTATTATTATTATTATCATTATTATTATCACTAAATAATAATAATAATAATAATAATGAGGATTTGTCCGGCGCCCAACCTTCTGCTGGAGCTCTGGGTGCCTTACAACAGGCGTACAATATTATTATTATTATTATTATTATCAATACTCGGAGTACATGTAAAACAAGAACGATCTTGTGCTTTTCAAGCAAGGGACATCGATATCGACATGTTTATTGCATTAGGCTGTGTGCCCATTTGGAACGGGAAGAGGGGTGGGAGGATGTGTGTGTATGTGTATGTGTGTGTGGGGGGGGGGGGAGGGCGTAAACAAACAACGCAGCATGGTAAATGTACACCAAGCGCATAAACACTTGTAAACACGTAACAAGTGAGCCAAGTCACTTAGTATGCGACAAAAGACGAATGGCCAAAAATGTGTGTCAGTCACAATGAAGTTCAGGCACGTGCGCTGCCCTCACATTGCACAGTATGTTTCACAATACTAACACAGGTAACCAGCGTTTATCCCATGAGACGTCACGGGAGTCAACGTTTATCTGTTCATTAGACGTGATCAGTATGGAGACCAACGTTGCCTCAATGAGCGTTTGTCTCAGTCTTCTTGTTGTGTTGGTTTCGGGTTTAACAGTATCCTACATGACTTGCTTTCTCGGTCATCCACCGAAAACCGTGATTCAATTAACTCGACACCTCAACCAATACAAAAGCCCTCTGTGACGTCAGCTCCAGTCACAGTGACGACATGCAGAGTGAAAAACGTCAGACGGTCACGTTTTCGTCACGCCCGCGCTAACTAGGTCACGCCGCTAGATTGTGGCACCACTACGCGCGTCACGTGCAGCTGACCCCCCTGTGAGATCGGATCGGCTCCCGGACAATACAGTAGTTTGTGCTGCTTGTCCCGCGGGAGATGGCACCATTAACTCGGACATCAACACTGAATCCGTGCGGAACTCAGGTCTAATGTCGATCGAATCGATACAAAGACAAGAAGCCAGACAACCCCGTGGTACAGTGTGGTGAGTTCGTGCGAAACATAGGCATGCATGTCTGTGAATGTCTCTGATGTTAGTGAGTGAGTGCTAATCTTAAGGCTTAAAGGTCTCCAATCCCAAGAAAAAGCCACAAACGGTGTGTTTTACCGGAAAAAAAAAACTATCCGCCTGTGCAAAATGCAAGTCAGCTCTGTCATAGTTACAGAGTTTCAGCGTCCCTGAAACCTCTATTAAAGCCAAGGACAGCCTGATTTCACAGCTCTTTCGCCCAGCCAAGCAGCCAAAGACACACGCCAGGAACAACTTGTCCTTAAGGGCTAAAAGCCATAGGACGTAAAGCAAGCTAATGATGATGATTTCACAGCTCAGTGGTGCGTTTTGACACTAAGCAAGAAAGATCGAAGTTTGTAGTCTTCTCGTGCAGCACACAACACCCGCTGGACACTGACCAAAAGCACACTGAAGTCGGTCACCGCAAACTAATGCTCTGGTTTATGAGGGTCTCCGGCGAGCGCTGAAACTGTAACTGTGACAGTGTTGCTTGCATCGTGCACAGTCGCAGGAGTGGCAGTTTACCCCCCCCCCCCCCTCAAAAAAACCCCAAAAAACAAACAAACAAAAACACAAAAAACAAAAACAAAACAAAACACCCCACTGTTTGCGGCTTTTTCTTGAGATTGCAGACCTTTAAAGCCACGCAAGCAGCGAAGACTGTTTCGCGGCTAAGAGCACGTGTGGGTGTTCTGGCAAAATGTATGTCTGTTAGGTGTACAGGCACGTTTACCTAGTTCCTTTGTGAATTCATTCGTGACGTTTGGTCATTTACATAGGTTATTTCAAATCCAAAACGGGGTGCGAGCAAAGAGTTGCGAGCTTTGAAATTTCAGTCGCCCATAAACATATCAGTGGGTTTATACTCAACTGATGTTTAGGCTTACGCTCAATGCATAGACACAAAAGATCAAGGCAACCATTTCACGCGAAAACCAAACATGCTGAAACTGTATGTGAAAGTCTAAACCTGAAGGAACACAACAGACTTCATATCTAGGTTGGAGTCTGGAATCAGACATAGTTTAGCCCATCACAAAATGAAACAAGATCAAAAACTAAAGCGTGGAATATAGGTAGCACACTTATGTCAGTCACTTGTATTGATCTGCAAATCTACATGTGAAAGTCAGTAGCATTCTGAAAAACGTTCCACAGAGGGAAAGAGGAAAGAATTGTACAAGTGTAGATACTTGTGGGAGTAGAGTATCAGCCAAAGGCCAACTGACACAAACAAAGATCAAAGTGTTAGCTACAAGCAACAAAGCCAGAATTTGAGTGACTACACTGTAACTGATGTCTATACTAAAACTTCACAAGCAGACTTTTGTAGAAGCAGGAGTGGAGAGCTGAGGAAAAGTCAATAATTGTGAGGAAATAAAGCACAAAAAAACCCGCGTGACTGAAGCCAGGCCTCTTGTAAAGGCCAAAACAAAAATTAATGCTGGTTCCGGTAACCCGACCCTACATGAATTTCAACGCCGACGCTATTTTGTTTTTCTTCAACCGAAAATTGAAAAAAAAATTTACCCCCCCCCCCCCCAAAAAAAAAAACAACAACAAAAAACAAAACAAAAAAAACAAACAACTGAACTCGCTTTAACAAAAGAGAAAAGCACACCGACAGTTAGTCTGGCACATCTATGACGTCCATCCCAGTCCTGTGGTTGGGGGACGTTCGAAATGTCGCTAGCATACACTCTGACTGTACACCTCCATACATCGGGTACTCCGGCTCCCCCCACCCCCCCCCACCCCTCCTCTGACTTGGGAATGTCAAGTCAAAAAAAAAATCTAATTTCCGAAACTTAAATAGCTGTCCCGTCTGTGAGAAATGCGTGTTGGGTTCCGCTCGCGACTTTTCAGCCAATTCAAGAAATTGGATAAAGCACCTACACAATATTCAGTTAGTAGTAGCAGTAGTAGTAGTAGTAGCAGAAGTAGTAGTAGTAGTAGTAGCAGAAAGTAGTAGTAGTAGTAGAAGTAGTATTTGTAGTAGTAGTAGTCTTTTTTCCTAAAGCTACACACAGAGTCACAGACACACCTCTACAGAAGATCTACACAAACAAATCTACACAAAAGATCTACATCTAGATGCGAGCGAAAGAAGGACAAAGCTGGACAGCTGATGGAGAAGTAAAAGGTCAATAGATGCGGAAGGTTGATGGAGAAGCAAAAGGTCAATAGATGTGGAAGGTTGGAGAACACACCAACCTTCTTCCCACTGACCATTGACGGAGTCAGCCACACTGACGGCCAGCTGAGCCGGGTAGGCTTTGAATCCCCCCATGGCCGAGTTGTTCATGGCGGGGGAGCGGGGGGTGGGTAGCGACAACTGGTTAGGGTTGCGTGGCATGCTGTACAACGCTTCGGCCAGGTCTGCTGCTCGCTTCAGGATGATCTCCTGAAATATGAAATATGAAATGAAATAAACAATGTTTTGGAATAATGAAATATACGAGCTTTTGAAATGTGAACTAAACGTGGTTTTGGAAGTATGAAATAACTATGTTTTGAAATATGAAGTGAACGTGTCTTTGAAAGCATGATATAACTACTTTTTAAAATCTGAAATAACGAAATTTTTTCAATGTGATTTTTGTAAATATGGGTTTCTTTTTTGAAATATGAAATAAACAGTTTAAAATAGAAACTGTTTTCGAAACAAAACATGCTTTTTTCTTCTAAAATATGTATTTCACATTAGAAAAAAATGTCTCAATCCCCTGGCGTATCTCTTGAAACAGACAACACATTTTAACATCCTGAAAATATAATCTCTTTTTGGTGATGACAGTTACGACGCTGAAATCACATGGGTAAAACAAGAAGAAGAAAAACGGCAATGACGATACACGAAACGAAATGAAATAAATGTTAGTGTAGGCACCTTGGGAAGTCTCTCTGGGTCCCCAGGGTTGACGAGGCACCAACTTCATCAGTCTCTGAAACCCGTAGTCAATGGTGGGCTCTGTCAGGGCTGAAACAAGCAGACACAAAATATGTGTAATGACCACGAGTGAGGAAATCATAGAATCAAACTCTGAAGTAAAGACTCTGTAGCTGTTGAAAGCTCTGAATTGGGGAGCTCAACGTAGAGCAAGGCAAAGTCCAAAGCTGTCTTCAGGACACGCACGCACGCACGCACGCACGCACGCACATATATATATACACACACCACCACTACAACCACCACCACCAAAACAACAACAACAAATACCAAAACCAACACAAAACAGAAAAGGACACGTCACAAACCTGTCCAAAAACAGCAGTGTCACGCCAACCACGGAACACTAACCGGGGCTCTGACAAATGACAAAGTATGTACTCCGAACATGTACATGTACTCGGACAAAAAGACCAGACTTTCATTCTGCCTGACGCAGTGAAACACGACATCCCACACCGCAGTGCTGACAGAATTCAATCAAGCCACAATTTGCACAAAACAAATCGCGCAGACACGAACAATAACACACTATACTTGCGCTCCGTAACTGTGTTTATTTCAGCACCAGGGAGAGAGGCGGCGAAAGCGGGGAGGGGTGTGTTTGGATGGAAAGGGGGAGGGGGGAGAGGAGAGGGGAGCGAGGGAGAGGGGGACAGAGATAATGGGAAGCGGGAGAATAAAAAGAAGCGAACGACAAAGTCAGGTTTGTCAGAGGAAGCCGCAGAATCAATAGCTGGGCTGGGCGTCTACAGAAACGTATAAAAGATCCCGCCGCAAGTGTTTCTACCGCTGTCTTGTTGGTTGGTCTTGCGATGAAAATACGACTGTGGTTTGTGGGGGTGGTGGGTGGGGTGTTTTGGAATTCTGTTAACGTCCTTTTCCACCACGTAAGGGTGATATCAAAGACGGGGCAACGAGAAAAAAAGGCCAGCACAATATTTGGGATTCGAACTCACGACCTCAGCTTTGAGAGTCCAACGCTCTACCATCCGGCTATCCCGGCTCCCCCCGTGGCTTGGGACTTTTTGTAGAACGTAACTTGCTGGTCAACGGGGAGTTCAACATCCCCGCCA
>JACVVK020000051.1:45000-72500 GCA_018292915.2 Batillaria attramentaria | reverse complement strand
TAATTCTGAAAATGCCCTGAACAGCGCCACCTAAATGGCATTGAGTGAATCCGGGTGAGAAGGGGGGAGAACCTCAGGTCACTCAATCAAGAAGTCCGACCAGGCTAGCTTTCAACTACTCGCCGGGAACCGACTGAGGAGAGAGAGAGAGAGGACTTTGTGTAGCACTGACTGGGAGCGGGAACAGCACTAGATGACTTGTCCAAATGGTAGTTACTGGCTAGAGAGTCGGTTGGTGGTATGGTTCTTTGGTTGGTTGGTTGGTTGGTTAGTTCGCTGGTTAATTCGGTGGTTGGTTGGTTGGTTGGTTGGTTCGATGATTGTATTATTAGGTTGTTTAGTTGGTTACGCGGATTATTCCGTGGTGCATAGGCAAGATGGTTGTCAATTTTTCAAGCTAATACAGATTCTTTCTCAATATTTTTCTTTGGTGTCAATAAGAATTTGAGACACGCCACACACACACACACACACACACACACACACACACACACACACACACACACACACACACACACACACACACACACACACACACACACACACACTGACACACACGCCAAACTTGTACTTAAAAAAAAAAGACAGCAGTTTTCTGCTAACTATATCACGTTCTCTTTTTTTCTTCGAGGATGAAATCTTGATAGCAATACTTGTCAAATAAAACAGTTTGAACACATCTCATTCTTCTCTCTTTATCTCATTCCCTTTTTCTTCTAACGGGTCCTTCCCATTTTCACGCTGGTAGCCTCCCCCTGCCTTCTCGGTTCTCCGCCTTGCTGGCCTCGTGATGGAGCACGAATTAAGCAGGCCATTTGCCCACGAATGAGTCGCCATTTTAATCAACCAGACGACAGTTCATTCAACCAAAACGGCTGTCCGGTATTTCTGGAGGAATGGGTAGGGTACTGTTTCTATCGGTCAGTTTCCCCTTGAGAGTTTTTGGGTTCTCCGATATGCTAATGGCCATTAGCCAATAGCCATATCATAATAAACCCCTTTTTGTGTGAAAGGATACTGGTCGATTGACCTACTTCTGTCGCGATTAATATTTTGCTAAAAGGGCCTAAATGCCATGGGTTCAATAGGCACTTAGGGTATCTTCCATTTTACGGTAGATTTTAGTTACAACTAAGAAAGAAAAGTCATGCCGACCGATCTGCCAGAGAAGAAATATTCTTAGTCTCGATCGGTGACAACTTCTTTACCTTATTGTGTACTAATATTCTTCTGAAGTGGGAAAACGATTTCTTGTCTCTTGCTCCAAATTCTCCAGCTAGATTGGGAAAACTTTTACAGATTCTTCAGCTAGATTCAGAAAACGTCTTCGCGTTATTATGTAATAATATTCTATTTCTGGTTTCAAGTCTCGCCTCTTACTCCAAATTCTCTTACTAGTCAATTCAATTCAATTCAATTCAATTCAAAAATGCTTTATTTTCCGTTAAATAACATGAATAAAATGGAAATTCGTCAGTCTGTGGACTAACAGCTCTAATGAAAAGTTAAAGTTCTAATCCAATAAAAACAACATGAAATTGGTTTGGTATGTGCAAGATTTCGAAAACAACAACAACAACAACAAACCGTTTATTCCACCTTACTTTGTTATAGTTTCTAGCACGACGAGAAATACAAACACCGATCTGAAATCAGCGAAGACGTAGCCAGAGGGACAACAACCGAAGACCACATCCTTCCCGTAGCCAGAGGGACAACAACCGAAGACCACATCCTTCCCAACCCTCCAGTAACTAACAGACTCCATTGCCTTCAGCATCGCCTTCAGTTCTTGCCCTAGCGGAATGGCCCCGTTGGCCTCAGGTGGCGAATTCAGGAGGGTGGGGGGGAGGCCCCAATTAGAAGCGGGGGCCCGCGCTGTGACAGACTCGGGACGTTGGCTGACAATTTATTATTTCTGCTCCCAGCTCCAGCCGCCATGGCACAACAATACGTCATCAATGATTCATAGAGCAATTCGCGCCCTCAACCCACCACTGCCGTTTTCTTCTTTCTTTTGGGCGTAGCTTGTCGTTAACCTACATCATCAGGGTACTATGCCTATGAGCGACTCGCTGCACTCGGGGATTAGTTTGTGTGTGGCGGAGTGGTTTCAACGGGTGTAAAGTACTCTGCTATGACATCCCGTGCTGAGGCCGAGTTCGAATCTGTCAGGAGTGGGTGGATGTTTAGAAGCTTAACGTCCTTTTCCATCACGCATGGGTGTGATATCAAAGACGGGGCAACGAAAATAAGGCCAGCATAAATATTTGGCCCCGGTCGGGATTCGAACGCACGACCCGAGCATTGACATCCCAAAGCTTTACCATTCGGCTATCCTGGCTCCCGGTCAGTTTAAGGACTATGGGGGGAATATAAAAAGAAAACAAGAGGTGCTTGCTTTTCCCTCGTTGCAACGTCGTTAATATCACCCTCATGTGGCGGAAAACCGCAAATAACCAGCCAGTCAATTGTTTTGTAAGGAATTCATTATGTTGGCAGATGGAGACACCCCGCCTACTCGTGGCCACAGCAGTAATTCGTGTTCAAGAAAAAAAAATGTCAATTTTTTCCTTCAGTTAATGATGATTTAGTGCCGCAACACATTTGAGTAAACATTCTGTCTAGCATTTTCCCTATCTGCATATTTTATTCTGAAACTGTTTCGACAAAATAATGTACAAAAGAAGCTAGTGCTTTTTCAGAGAAAGAGACAGACAGACAGACAAATATACACATACTAGAGAGAGAGACAGACAGACAGACAGACAGACAGAGACGGAGAGAGAGAGAGCTGAGCGTCTAGTCATCCAGTCCTCACCTCGCTCCAGACCAGCATGGTACCGAAGACGACCTGCAGCCCGTCGAAGAAGTTATCTCCGATGATGATGACAGTTGTGCCCCCTGTCGTCCAGCCCTCGCTCGGACAGATCGCCTTGATGATGGGGGTTGCTGCAGTAATGCCAACACACACAAAAGACATACACGCTACAGCGACCAGTTCAACAGTCACATAATAATAATAATAATAATGGGTATCATGCTGATGACGTCCGATTTATTGTCACCACAACTACCAAGTTGAGTTACAAGGCAAACACAACACACGTACACACTACAGCGACCAGTTCAACATAATAATAATAATAATAATAATGATAATAGGTATCCCGCTGACGAAGTCCGACTTCTTGTCACCATAACTGCGAAGTTGAGTTACTTGGCACGCACAAGCCGAGAATATGATGCAAATAGTTAAATTGTGTTAAGGGATAAAAACAGATGGGTTTTAAGATTTTTCTTCAAAGTTGAGCTACTTGGCACGCACACACCGAGAACGTGATGCAAACGGTTAAATTGTGTTCAGGGATGGGTTTTAAGATTTTTCTTCAAAGTTAAAAGGGGGGATAACTGGCGGAGAGAAAGAGGGAGAGAATTCCAGGCTAAAGGACCAAACACCAACTGTCTGAAAAGCATTTTCATTTATGACGAAATATCGCGTCCGGCAATAGCCATAAACCAAACCCCCATTGAAACGTACTTTCCGTTAGATGATAATGCCAAACCACTATCCTACAGCAAATGTAACGTGGTCGGTATTTGATAGGCCATTTCCAGAGATGACATTCTGACACAATCAGGCTTCGGGTTTAAGAGGATATGGCGTAATCGTAATGGTTAGAGCGTTCGCCTACGGATCCAGAGGCAAATGGTGGGGGGGGGGGGGGGGGGGGATAATTTGGATGATGTTTTTCCTCACCAGGTCGAGTCAAAAACTCCCAAACAAATCGCTTTCGCGCCGACAACAACACCGCGCTGTCGTTAAATACATGGACAGATCTGGTTAAGGCGACCACCTGCGGATCCTGATGCAGAGAGTTCGAATCCCCTGGTGAGGAAAATCTGGATGATTTGTCCTCACCAAAACCATTCAAAAACGCCAAAACAAATCTCTTTCGCATGGACAACGCCGCCACGCTGTCGTCAATTACACGGCTAGATATCTGGGCTCATGGTTAGGGCGTCCACCTACGCATCTTGAGCCAAAAGGTGAGCAGAATTTGGATGATTTTTTGTTCCTCGGCAAATCAAGTCAAAACGACAAAGTCGTCAGTGCGTCGACAACGACGCTACGCTGTCGTCAAATACAAGGACAAGAATAAATTCCGGAGTTTCCCAAGCAGAAGCTACTATGGATGCAGACAAGAGAGATGGTACGTTCTAGCAGGGAACCATCGATATTTGATCTATCGACTGCGGATCCTGAGGCAAAAGGTGGGAAGAATTTGGAAGACCCCCTCCCAGCCCCCTACCACCACGACATCGAGTCCAAAAACCCAAAACAAATCACTAACGCACTGACAACGCGGCCGCACTGTCGTCAAATTCAGAGACAGATGTTTGGATGTGAAGACAGCGGGGTCGGTAGCGGCGTGAGCACAATTCACGACTCTGCCTGATGCCGGCACCGTTAACGCTGCAACTTGAAACCGGGCTTTGTCCCAGACCTTTTGTTTTGCCCGCTAGCGCTGTCGCGTGCTGGGTCTAATCATAGCTGACAATTTGGGCTTGATTCGAGCGCCGAACAAGTAGTTTATTGGAAGCTCTCCTCGGTAATTTTTCTCATGAGCAGTGGGGGTGGGTGGGACGGGAATCAAAAGATAAAAATGCTTAAAACCAAACCAACCCCCTGCACTTGAAATTTGGTGTGCTTTTACAGGAATTGTAACGGGCGACTTCCGGGAGACAATCTGGTTTAAAGGGTGGAGTTCGTGCGTATGCGGCCGGAAACAGAGGGTGAATCAATCTGGGAAAACAAATGACACAAAATGTGCATGCACTTTTGGAGAAAAAATAAATCGTGTCTGATAACCCACGCATCGCCCATGCTATCATGGACTACTCCAGCCATTATTGGATTAAACCAGTTAAATGCAAAAGCCGAAGAATCAAGTAGGGAACAGGAGCAGCGAAGAGACAGAAATACTTAGAGGGCGTTGTGTTATTGAAATCTGGTCGATAACCACAAAACGGCCCTGAACTGATTTTAAAATAGCGGAAAATAAACTGGGAGACAAAAATAAGTAAAGGACATCGTGACATTAAAATCTGGTTGATATCAACCACAAGACGGCCTCGAACTCATTTTCCACAAAAAGCACAAGAATCAGACACTCCGATCAAAGAATTGTTGTACATGTAGTCAGTTGGTTGTGGTTGTTGTTGTTGTTGTTGCCGTTGCTGCTGCTGCTGTCGATGCTGCGACAGCACATCATGTGTGTGTGTGTGTGTGTGTGTGTGTGTGTGTGTGTGTGTGTGTGTGTGTGTGTGTGTGTGTGTGTGTGTGTGTGTGTGCTGGTTGCCGCTTGACGTGTTTCCCACACATGTATTATATTTATATGTATTACAAATATATCTTTCTTCATCATCATTCACACTTAAATCTTAAACGTCGCTTTGTAAAACCACAGTGGTGTGGATTTCGCGCTATATAAGACTTATTATTATTATTATCATTATCATAATAATCATTATTATTATTATTAACCACAGACGAACTGATCACTGCTCTTGCTTCAACGCGAACTACAGGTAACTCTCTCTCTCTGTCTCTCTCTCTCTCTCTCTCTCTCTCTCTCTCTCTCTCTCTCTCTGCAATCAATTTTCACTGTTTTTATCTACCGAGCTTTACGGTCTGCGGCGCAGACGGTAAAAAAATCTCCAGCATCATGTGACATCAAATCCGGGTCCTTCACGCCCTGATCCGGCGATGGTGTCCCCAAAAGCTAGCGGCCATTATCGAGATAACCGGAAGCAGACGGGATTGTGGGTAGCGGGGAGCGGTCACGGGACGCGGTCGCCCCATTTATCAGCAATGCGCACCTAATCAGTCAGCAGCATCGCGAGGGCGAGCATCATTTTTCTGCATAATATTGTCAAAATTGAGTTTGTGGGGGCTATCGCAGATTGGTTTCTTGCGCGGTAAATGATGAAAAATGTGCATTATTCATGCAGAGATTGGGTTATAGTCCTCGCCAAACGCGCGATATCACTGACGACCGAGAGAGCCCGAGGCCGAGCAACGAATGTGAAACAGTCTGCCGATGGAAGATGGTGCGATTTCTGTCGACCGAAAGTCGACCTCGATTTTTCCACCCATTCCTCTTCCGTGTCCTTTTGGCTAATATTGGTATTCTTTGGCGAATTTTGAGGCATTACACCGCCGTTCTGGGGTATCAAAGGTGCATATTTGAATATTCTTCAACTCTTTTGTTTCATTTAGCTGCTGTTTATGAGATTTCGGCTGGAACTGGCGCCGAAGACAGGGAGTGAAAGGTTTCTGTTGAGTACGTAACTTTGAGGAGCGTTTATCATTGGCGGTGGTGTTATATATGTTTTTGGTTTGCGGCATTAACACTAAAAAAGAGCTACATGTTAATGTTTTGTGTTCTTTGATATGTTCCCTTGCCAACTTAACTAGTTCGTCTTCTTCTTTGTGTCTGTTTTACTGCTAGGTTGCTGAAATACCAGTGACAGATATGTGTGTGTGTGTGTGTGTGTGTGTGTGTGTGTGTGTGTGTGTGTGTGTGTGTGTGTGTGTGTGTGTGCATATTTGTTGGTATGAGTGCGAGATTACGCGCATTGAGTCACCTTGTGAAAATTTTGCGCTGTATGAGTACAATTCATTATTATCATGATCATTATTACAACCAGTTAATCCGGTATTTCTTTTCAAACTATTCACACTCTCATAGAAAATACATAAATAACACGAAAATCAACACGCATCGTCTATACACTAATGGTGAACACGCAGGAATTTGATTATATCTGAATACATCAAAACACAAATCAACTACACTACTCGGGATTGTGCAGGCATTTGCATAATTATAATCTGAATATGTGAAAATATCTACCTCCTTCTGTGGGGTCGAGGCGCCTGGCCCGGCGGCCATGTTTGGAGTTATTGTGGACGAACATGTTGTCTGAACACGCCAGCAGGGGGCCATCAACAGGCGTTGACGTGGATATAGCCACCTGGTGGAAAACAAATCAACGTACATATAGTCAGATATGAAGAGGCTTTGTGAACGACCTGGGACGTGTGTGAATAAAGAATGAGATTTAAAGAAAAAAAAAAAAAACTACTGTGGTCACGCTATATTTGCGACTGCTGACAAAAACAAATACTCTCAACGTTTTACAAACTAAAAACCAAACGGCTGAAAACACGCTATGAGAAGTCAGTTTTCTTCCTATTTTTTCGTCAACCGCCGGAGCTTACACCAAAGGACAATAAAGAAACATTCGCGCCATAATTTCTGCAGATCGTTAATCTGCAGGTTGCATCTCACCTGAAAGCGACGCATGTCCCGAGGGTTGCCGGCATTTTTCAAACAGTTCTGGTTACATTTCATGAAGAACTTGAGGAAAAACCTGAAACAACACACACAAAAAATAATGACGTCATTAGCAGGGACACACACAGAGACCACAGGTACACGCATTTTCATCTAAAAATGATGAGGTCATTCGCTGGGACACAAACACCACAGTTACACGCATTTTCGTCAAAAAATGGAGGCGTCAGGGAAAGCAGGGAAGATGTACGTGTGAATTTGCCTTTTGATATCTGCACCCAAAGCCCCACCTCTTTACTCTGCCGTGTATTGGTGAAACACAGTACGTCCATGACGTCATTTTATGGGAAAGACAAAAGAGATTGACGTAATGGTCTTCTTTCCTCAAATGACGTCAATTATGAGGCGAGACGCGATTGGCTAAATTCTGGATGCTCGGCCCTTTTGATTGACAGGAGTGGGGTCAGTCGTTGATTTCTGTATCACGCCTATGCTCTCTCTCTCTCTCTCTCTCTCTCTCTCTCTCTCTCTCTCTCTCGTCACGTAGGACACAATTTCAATGACCGAAGGAAACTGCACGATAAATGAAAAGGAGGTATTAAAAAACAATTGCAGAAGAACACAACACAAACTGCGGGCTGTCATTCATTTTTTTTTTTCACAGCCCTCATGGCGACACTGTCGGCGGCATGGCGCGCGCGCGCACGCGCGCACACACACACACACACACACACACACACACACACACACACACACACACACACACACACACGGGGGAAGGGGATGGGGGGTCGCACGTGCAGCTTTAGCCGGCTACCACGGTCCATGGTCAGCCCGTCGTGTTAAAAGCCCCTGTCCAGGTCGGCATATGAATTGTAATGAATAATAGAGCGGATGGCGCCTGAATTTTTCATGACCTCAGCCACGACTTTGACAGAGCAGAAAGCGAGAGAAAGAGAGAGAGAGGGCATTAGGCTCGGAGTGATGCCATTTGCGTCTGACCCGCTGCCGGCTCGCTGTACCTAGTCATCATGTGTTGGACATGCCGGGGGCTTGGCGGACGGGTCGCGGCCCACACGATGCGACTCTTCCTGCATTAGAACAGTGTCCCCACCCCTTGTAATGAGTATCGCATCGTGTAAATAGGGAAGGTGGGTCGGCATGCGTGCGCGCGCGCGTGTGTGTGTGGGGGGGGGAGGGGGTAGGAGTTTAACGTCCTTTTCTACCACGTATGGGTGATATCAAAGACGACGGTGCAACGAGAAAAGGGCCAACACAAATATTTGGTCCCAGCCGGGATTCGAACTCACGACTGGAGCATTGAGAGTCCAACGCTCGGCCGTTCGGCTATGCCGGCTCCCCGGGGTAAATACGTAACCAAAAGGACAACAACAACAACCCTAAGTATCGCAGCGCGCAAATAGGGAAAAACAACAACAACAACAATATGCGGTTGTCTAAAATACGCGAAAGCGCGTGGCTGTTCACACGATGCGTCTCAGCGTCTATTAGTGGAATGTCTCTAGTCCTGATTGGGGAGCCAGGATGACCGAATGGTAGAGCGTTGGAATTTCAATGCTCGGGTCCTGAGTTCGAATCCCGGCCGCTGGGGCCAAATATTTGTGCTAGCCATTTTGTCGTTGCCCCGTCTTTTGATATCACCCACTCGTGATGGAAAAGGACGTTAAACTCCCAAACACCCACCCACCCTGTTGCAATGAGTATTGCACGGCGTACATTACACCCTGTCCCCCACCACGCACCCTCCCTCCCAAATTGTGGTAGTCTGCAAGATGCGAGAGCACGTGACTGGCCACGCGATGCGACTCTGCGTGCGTCGGTGCACTGTCCATTGTCCTTCGTCCCCGCGTAAATGGGGAACTAAAATGTAAAAAAAAAAAAAAAAAAAATGCGGTCGGTTTGCAAGACGCAAAAGTGCGTGCATAACGGTCCTGACAACGCGCGAAGTCTCGCGTCGTGTAAATGGGGAGGTGAAAGTGCAGAGGCGTCGAAGCGTGAAGGCCCCGCGTAAGTTTGGTACCAGAACTGTGGCTGTTATTGATTAGGTTGTTGTCATGTTGGTAATGGACCTTCCGGAGACAATGTGGGTGCGTGATGTTGTTCTGGCTGCTGATCGAGTGTGGCCGGACTGACGGGACAGAACTCAATGAAGGCAATAACGAACTCCGCCTGTGTACTTTTGAAAAATACACTGTGTGCCCTTTCATTTCTTTTTTATTTTGCATTTTATTTTATTTATTTGTTGATTTTTTTTGACAATAGTAGTAGTAGTAGTAGTAGTAATCGTAGTAGCAGTAGCAGTAGTAGAACTAGCAGTAGTAGTAGCAGTGGTAGTAGTAGTAGTGATAATGGTAGTAGTAGTAGTGATAATGGTAGTAGTAGTAGTCGTAGTAGCAGCAGCATTACTAGTAGTGGCAGTAGTAGAAGTGGTCGTAGTCGTAGCAGTAGTAGTAGTAGTAATAGTAATAATAGTTTAGGGGTTTGGGTTTTGTTTCCATCATTACATGTGAACAGTTTTCACTCCCGTGTTGAAGTTTTTATCTCCTATACGAAATTCCTCCCCAAACCTTCTGCTGTTTGTTTTTCTGTTGTTTTTTCTTTTTGGGTGTTTTTTTTTTTTCCTCGCTGCCTCGTCCCTGATATCACCCTCGTGGGGTGGGAAAAGGATGTTAAACCCCTGCCCAAACAACCAACCAAACCTGTATGTTAGAAAGGTAAAGCCTCTTTAAACTACCTATACTGGCATGGAATGGAGGGGAAAAAAACATGCCACTTACAAACTCTAAGGCTGTTTGCCGAAAGAGCCAATACTCCATTTGGGTATAGAAGCCATTTTCTTCACTCTACAGTATCTAGTATCTGAGAAATACGACTTTCTCTGAATACGCGATGACTTTCTCGCAGGATCGCTGGGTTGAGACTTGGCAAAATATAAACCAACCCAGTCAGTGGCTTCGTTTTATGCTAGTCTTGGGGCAATATTACCGCCACGCGAGGCTCCACGCAGGTCAGTTGCGTTATATCTTGATATAAGCTACTGTTTTGAAGCAAGGACAAAAGCAAGAGCGTTGTTGTATACCAGACAAGGTGATGGAGGCTTTAAATACTCTAACAACTAATCAATCAAAACGCCGCTGACAACGGCTGGCGTAATACACCGCTGTAACAAGACCTTCTCAAAACAGATCAACCGTCGTTTGGAAAAAACAACAAAAAAACAACCACTAAACGTCATGGAATTGAATAGCACATAGGCCCTTTTTCCCCCGTTGACGGTAGAGATTTGCCGTCCGTTGGTAAACAGACCACAGCGCTGTGGATTTGATACGCACTTAGGTCTTTTTTTGTTTTATCATTTGATGGCAATTTTAAGACACACGCCGCATTTGACATTTCAATCGTGCACCGGCCTCTCTCTCTCTCTCTCTCTCTCTCTCTTTTCAAGTGATGGGTTTAGTTGCATCGCGTTTGAAGACTAGCAAAAGCCATTTGAGCATCTCTGAAACTCTTCCATTCAAAACTGGCGACTAGGAGGAGCGCTCAATAATTCATTAAGGTAATGCGTCTGCTAGTCAATAACAAACCTGACTTTCACGGCTGGATTAAGTGCCATCGCTTGAAACCATTCACCCGGGCTCATTTTCGCTCAGCTTTTGTCTTGCGGTGTCATTGCGAGAGCTCTCTCTCTCTCTCTCTCTCTCTCTCGTGCTTTGTATGTTTGTAGCTGTTGTTTTCGGTTAGTAGTGTAGCAAGGGCAAGAATTTACCTAAGATGTATCTTTCTTTAGTTTTTGCCCAAATAAAATGAATACTCTCTCTAACTCTCTCTATCTCTCTCTCTCTCTCTCATGCTTTGCCGGTATATGTATGTAGCTGTAGTGTCAGGTTAGTTGTGTAGCAAGGACAAGAACTGATGAAGACAGGTCTTTGTACCTACACGTATCTTTAGTTTTTATCCAAGTAAAATAAATAAAATATCATTGCCTCTCTCTCTCTCTCTCTCTCTCTCTCTCTCTGTGTGTGTGTGTGTGTGTGTGTGTGTGTGTGTGTGTGTGTGTGTGTGTGTGTGTGTGTGTGTGTGTGTGTGTGTGTGCGCGCGCGCGTGCCGATCAAAATTCTTCTATCGTGAAATCGGGTTCAGTCAAACGACTGATCTTTCTGCGGCATATTTACCGCAAAACAAGTGTTTCGCAAGGTCAAAACAGACAGTGTGCATTTGTGCGTGTGTATCTATACGTATTCTGCTGATCGACTACATTGGATGTGTTCATGTGTGGAAAATAATCCTTGATACAAAAAAAAGACGAAAGTAAACATTTGAGTTTGTGACTGTAGAATTAATGTAAAACGAGTCGGTCTAGAATGTTGTTGCTGTTGTTGTTTGCTGTTGTTGTTTGTGTTGTTGTTTTTGTCGTTGTTGTTGTTGTTTTTGTTGTTGTTTTTGTTGTTGTTTTTCCTCTGGTTGTCTGTACTGGATGAGGAATGCAGACTCATTTCAGAGAGCCGGAGAGACAGACAAGACAGACAGACAGACAGACACAAGAGAGAGAGAGAGAGAGAGAGAGAGAGAGAGAGATCAGACCAAGATGGAATGAGAAACACAGAAATTAATGTTTCAACTTTTAACTGCGCTTCACGAGAGCCGGGGGACACGCCTGACTGGCAATCAACAGACCGAGACTCTTCCAACTGTCACTTCCAAAAATCGGACGCTGAAAACCGACGCCAAAAGCTTCAGATGACCTCGTCAACACGCTCGGTGATGGAACTTTTACGGCTGACATCAAGCTATCAGCTAACGAACCCGCCCGTACGTTTCCATGCGCTACCGCGGACCCCTGGGAGCGTCCAAACGGTAGGTGGGTCCCGGGGGGTAGCAGGGTTTGATAGCCCCTACCTTTCAACTCGCCACGCCAAGCAGGGAGATAAAGACTGGAGACAGCTCCACCCAGCTGTTGGCGGATTCCGTCACAGTTGGCTTGCGAAATTAGCTCGTCACTCACAAGGCTGATAACGAGGGAACTGCCCCGTATTGTTGACAAATTAGCAGGACCCCCCTTCAGCACTCACTGCAACTCTTGCTGCGGGGCTTACACAACAGGCGCGCGGGATACCCCGGGATACCTGTGGATCTCTGAGAGTGATGCGCCCTTGTCTGCGCTCTCTTCATTTGGAGGTGGGTTAATTAGATGAAGCATCAATTTCGTTTGACAGGTTGAGGTGTGATAACCCTGTGGTTCCCCGCTTTGAATGTGTGAAATGGAGCTTGCTATCCAAGAGACTCTTGGAGTCGTTTTCCACTGAAGGTCAGTCACAGTGCAGTGGTGGGTAAATTGCCAGCTCGTAATCGCTGATGTAAATTACTGGAACAGTCGCCAGCAAATACGATTTTGGTCCCTTGAAATTGAGACAGGCGCGATTATATTTCCACCTAACGAACAGTGCAAACGATTATTCAGTTTAGCAAATTAAAAAACCCTGTTGCACTTTATGTTGTACGGCGATGAATCACGTCGACTTAATCTGTAGCAGAAAGGTCCCCGTCGGAGGTCTACGGCCAAAAATTTAGGCAACTTCCCTCCTTTTTCTTTTTCTAAAAAAAGCTTTTAAACTTCTGGTATCTCATGTCGTCTAAGACATTTGGCTCAACGTACAGTTGATGAAGACGCTTCCATAAACCTTTGCTTCCGTAAACGCTTAGTCTGAAGACTCCTTGGCAGATCAGTCTTCCCCGAAGCCAACAAAACAGCTACTGTACGTTACTCCAGAGAGCATGTATACTACCTTCCACGCTCTCCGGTTACCCCTAACGGCTTCGTTATGATCCCAGCACGCCGTCTCCTGACAGGAAACACAGAGGGCTCGGTCACACAACAAGCACCACCCGGGGTCCTTCTCTCTGCCTTTTTGCGGGAAGTGCATAACAAGTTGTTCCTTGCCCTAATTGGCGTGTGATGTCAGGGCTCGGGGAGAGAACGATACCCCTGATGTGGCGCGGCCCTGTGGAGACATGCTGGAACCATTGTTCCCTTCACCACGGAGCCGGCACCCCGAGACAGGATGGAACCACACTTGGCCGGGTAAGGCGCCCGATTCCCGCGCGCATCTGCGGGCTTCTGATGGTTGTCACATGCAAGTTCTCTGTTGTGTGTGTGCGTGAGGATCGGTCCCATAATACTAGGGGGCGCGTTGGCTACAACACAAGCCAGCTAGGGTGTGGTGGTGGGAGAAGGTTTGATAAAGATGTTACAGCTTTTGTGGCAGGACAATGCTCCGGAGCGCTCAAAGCAGAAAGAGTCTGGAAGAGGTTAAGGAGAGAAATGTCTTCCTGTGTAGCTGTTGCCAGACGGCCAGGGTCATCAGGCCAAGAGAGTGGGAGGCAAAACAAGAGGGGAAAAGACATCATCAAAGGATAAAGGAAGACATCAACGAAGGAAGGAAGGAACGAGAGAGAGAGAGAGAGAGAGAGAGAGAGAGTCTGTCGTCAGAAACCTAGATGATCTGTCTACGCGAAGTGCCGATGGGACCATAGAGAATTTAGAGAGAGAGAGAGAGACTGTTGTCAGAAAACTAGACGAGCCGTCTGTCTACCCTGCGTGCCTGTGGGACAATAAAGAATCCACAAAACCCGTCCCTCTAACCCGTTGGTAGAGGAAGCTCGAGTCTTCCTTCGACAACCTTCGTCAAAAGAATACATGTACAATTCAAATCAGTCCCGAGTTTTAATGCAAGGTGGACCGCATGTTTCCCAGCTTTCCCCCAAATTAGCTCTCACAAGGAAATATCCTTACAATGAAAACACTCTCTTCGTTGGACAGAGAAAAGCGGACCAAAGGTTAGCCCAAGCTTAGAGACCAAAGAGCTCTTCAACCAGGGAGGCGGAATTAGCCGTATCAAGGACGTAGGAGGCGTTTTCGTGGCCTCCGTGTCGCGCGTACAGCGGAAGTGGGCCCTCGGGACCGAGACCGATTTGCTAATCCCATCATGCCTCAGCTCACGCGCGTTTGTTGTAAGTAAATCGCGGCCAAATCTCGCGAGACCTCTTGTCGGCCCGTGGCTCCTTCTCCTGCCTCCCAGCTTCCGCCGACACCACGAGGAAGAAGTTTAGCGCGATCAGACGCGATTTCCAGACTCCCACAGCGCCATTTCAGGCCCTGGATTCGTCACCGAACTATGACGTTCGATCTGACCGAGCTCTGTCATCAAATTTTCATCAGACTTTGTTTCCACCGGTGTCAGGGCGAGCGAAGAAGCGGCGTCCGCCATGTAGCTGTCAGTCCGGCGTCGACACGTACAGCAATACAAACATCAACACGAGCACCCGTGCGGTTTTTGTGTCGACTGAGCCACCGCTCTGGCACGGTTTAGACTTGTTGACACTAGGTGGCGCTGATACCGCGCGCGCATGTCAGCACGCAACTACTGATACGTAACTCAAGAAGCGCCAATGAATTTGATTTCATTCTCGTTTCGCTGTGTTTCGATCGGGAGTGAGTGAGTGAGTTTTGGGGCTTAACGCCGCGCAAGCCACAAAGACTAATTCGCGGCTAAGTGTGTCTGCACTACGTGAAAAAAAAAAATGTAACGTTGGGCAGCCGATGCAAACTGAATTTCAATCAGGTGTTGCGGGCGTAACGAATTAATTTCAACAATGAGAATAGCATTGACTACAATAATCAGTGAGAATAGCGTTAGTTGCAATAACGAGAATAGCATTAATGACAATAAGAAGAATAGCATTGATCGCAACAACCAGAACACCATTGCTGTATCATTTCCTCCGTTGGTAGACCACAAAAAACTAGGCCATTTAAAGTCACAAAGCTTGAATGAAATGCAGTTCCTTGTTCTGTCTGCAGTTCCCTAACAACACTTTCTATGTAAACGCTTCCCATCTCTTCAAGCTTTTGGGCTCGAGATGCGAAGGCCACGGGCTCGAATCCCGATAGCGCCACCCGCCACCACCAATACGGACTCTCTCTCTCTCTCTCAAAAAAAAAGGGGGGGGGGGTGTTTAGGGGTTTAACATCCTTGTCCATCACTAAGAAAAAAAGAAAAGAAAAGAAGAGGAAAAAAGAAAGGGAAAAAAACAGAAAAAAAGGAAAAAGTCAAGAAAGAGCACATCCACCACCACCTCCATTACCATCTTATTACTGGACAACACTGGTCACGTGACCCCAACAGAACGTGCTCGAAGCACGTGCGCCAATCGTCAAAGCGGGCGGAACAAGCACTGAGGTCTCCGAAGTGTGCACGAGCATTGAATACCAAATTGTTCCGAACCCATTTCCTGAAGGACACTGCCGACTGCTGCTCGTCTGGTTTTGTGGATTTTGCTGTGGTCACAACGCCCGGAGGGTGGGGGTGGGTGTTTGAGAGTTTAACGTCCTTTCCCACCATATATGGGTGATATCAAAGACAGGGCAACGAGAAAAGGCCAGCACAAATATTTCGCCCCATTCGGGATAGCATTCACAAAGCTCGGAAAGCGTGTACTTGACCAATGATGTTTAAGGCATCTATTGAACTCTCTCTCTCTCTCTCTCTATGTAGACTATAGTCTGTGTACTTTCTGATAGAATCTAATCATTCTTATCTTGGCAAGTGCACGGTAGGATCATTCACCGGTAGCATATTTAGCGTCACTGTTTGCTTCTTTGTTTGTTTCTTAGAGAAGATAATCTGCCTCCTTTCGAAGCCACGACGGAAGCATCGCCATCAGCATCTCACAGAATACTTCCGAATGAGATGAGTTAACGGAAACATTAAAAAAAAATCCTGTCACTGGAAGTGTCACACACAATGATGATAACAGCTCAACTGCCTCCAGGGGGACAGGTATCGCTGCCATTGCACGTGCACACCGGATCGCGCGGCCTAATTGCGAGGCGGTCTCTTTCCTTCCGGCGCTACGGCGGCAATTTCTCGGCCCCCGGACCTCGACTGCCGAGTGGCCATTGTCATGCAACACGGCTCGGCCCGTTCCGATCGCACCAGTATCGATCGGTGGGGGTCATGAATAAGTGATGGCACGCGCTCCGCACACTCTTCACGCCTCGTGCTTGGCTGCCTGGCTCTTCCAGCCGCCTCCCTCCGCGGGACTAATGGGTTTGATATCCCACTTCAAACTCATTTCATTTTCTGTCCGGGAGCTTTGGAGGCTTCTTGGCGTTATCTCGTGTTCAACTTCCTCCTGGCCTGCTCAATTTTGTGTTTGAGAGTTCAGTCCCCTCCCATGATCTTCCCTTCTCACTTCACCTTGCCGTTTTGTATCCATAGTCAGTATTGCATGGGTCCTAGCTTTGGAGTGTGTGTGTGTGTGTGTGTGTGTGTGTGTGTGTGTGTGTGTGTGTGTGTGTAGGAGTTTAACGTCCTTTTCCACCACGTACGGGTGATATCAAAGACGGGGCAACGAGAAATAGGCCCAGCACAAATATTGGGCCCCAGCGGGGATTCGAACTCACCTAGCTTTGGACTTTCCATGCTTGGGTCGTGAGTTCGAATCCTTGCTGGGAGCCAAAAAGTTGTGCTGACTTTTTCCTCGTTGCCCCGTCTATAATATCATCGTTACGTGGTGGAAAAGAACGTTAAAGCCTTAAATACCCACCCAGCCACCCGTTACATGTATCCAATTCACTAATGATCCTGTTTGCAGTGCATGTTACCTTTCGTGGGAACTTTTCACTCCTAGTAACTTTTTTGTGGACGATAATTCTGCATGTGGACGATAATTCTGCATGTGGACGATAATTCTGCATGTGGACGATAATTCTGCATGTGGACGATAATTCTGCATGTGGAAGCTATTCTGTGATGCACAAACATGAATCATCTGCCGTGTATTTACCGCATTGACATCTGTATGAAGCATGGGAAGTTTACCACACACATACAGTACACTGGTCCGCGACAAGGGCTGCAAACGTATCTTTGATTCACAATGGCATCTCTGTTTGGCGATTTGGGTTGTTGTTTTTTTTTTTTTTTTTTTGTTCTTTTTTTACAGTATCGTTTATGTCGGATACTTATGTTGAAACAGCGAAAAAAAAATCATTCAATTCTAATCGTAGTTAAAATCCATTTTCGTTGTTCAATACTGAGGAAAAAATATAAACACATTTTGACGGGAGATGAGATTACTAGTCTATGATGAAAATGTGTGGCCATACTTCTACAATTCTCAAATATTGCGCTAGAGTTGATTCCCGTGAAAGAATTGGGCAAGATTTTCAGCGGGCTTACACCAGACTTGTCTGACCCGACCGACGGCAGTCAAAAACATGCGCAAAAAAAAAGACAAAAAGACAAAAAGAAGCAGAAAAACTCGACTCCCATTCTGCTCGAAGAGACTACCCAGAAGATGTGGGCTAGAGTTTCAGTAGGTTTCAAGCGTATCAGACTTGACGGCAATCAGACGCATGCAATTTGTTTAAAAAAAAAAAAAGCAAATTACAAAATAAAATAATCGACCCTGAACATTTGTGCAAGAGTTTCCGTAGATTCACGCCAGACATATTAGACCCGACGGCAGTCAAAGACGTACGCATTGAAAAAGAAAAAAAAAAAAAAACAGAAAAAGAAGCACAGAGAGAGAGAGAGAGAGAGAGTCACTGCTCAGTCTACCGACAGCCGCTACCCCAACGATTTGGGCAAGAGTTTCAGTAGATTCACGCCAGACATATTAGACCCGACGGCAGTCAAAGACGTACACATTTAAAAAAAAAAAAAAAAGCAAGCTGAAAAAAAATCGAATTCCTGTTCTAAAGGCAGACCAGTTCCAACTGCTAGACCCCGGGCTTCTACAGCGGCAAGGTGAGAAGGGGTCTCGAGGGACGGGTGATTTTCACGCGAGAAAAGAATGTATCCTAGCGCCATCGCCCGTCGACACCCACCCGCCCGTACTAATTTCCAGCAGCGGAAACTCTTCCTCTGGGAGTTGTGCGGCGGAAGTAGGCGACACGCGCGCGGTCAAGTGGCTTTGAAAGAGATGAGGAGGGAAGTAGTCCCTGGTGGCGGCGATAGGACGCGAGACGAGACTTGATGGCAGACTGTTTAGCCGAGTTTTGGGACTTGTAGCTTTGTATTTCTAGACACTCGCAGTCTTGTATTGGCCTTTTTTTAAACTGACAAATGACATTGACGGAAAAGAAAAAAAAAAAAAAAAAACCAGCGGGTGTGTCCGTACTTTGTGTATCCTTGTATTTCCAAACACTCAGTGTCAGTCTCGTATTACCCTTCCAAATACACACTGTCAGTGAGAAAACTAATGCAATTAGTTTAGTGGACGTACTGTAGCTTTGTATTTCCAGACACTCACAATCTTGTACTGGCCTTTCAAATCGACAGTGTCGCTGAGCTAAAAAGAAGAATAATGCAAACAGTTTTGTGTGTGCCCAGTTTGGATAGTTTCCAATCCCTGAATCAGATTAACTCAGAAGCATAAATCTTAGACTGCAAAGACTGCAGATTAACTCAGACGCAGAAATGTGAAACTGGGTGGACTGCAGATTAACTCAGAAGCATAAATCTTAGACTGCAAAGACTGCAGATTAACTCAGACGCAGAAATGTGAAACTGGGTGGACTGCAGATTAACTCAGAAGCAGGAATCTCAGACTGGGGGGACTGCAGGTTGACTCGGAAGTAGAAATCTTAAACTAGACGGACTGCAGATTAACTCAGACGCAGATATCCGAGACTGGAAAGGTTCAAGATTAGCTTAGAAATAACTGTTATCAAGAAGCTGTACACACAGATATTCACTTCTTGCTCTCTTCTCAAGCGTACTACTTCACCGATTCATCATCAACGGCTTCGTGAACATACCCCCTTTTTCCCCGTGTTGCGGAAATTGCCACCCATTGAACATCGATTGGATTATGAACGTCCTATGAGAAAATATCGCGTGCTCGTGAGCTTTTGAAGACTGTGCTTTTCTCTTCTAGGTTTCTTGCACGCAATCAGGAGAATTGGAGTGTGCTTAGTCGAGCCAATGAGCCATGCTGGACACACTCCAGGATTTTTCATTAGTCGTTTTCTCGGCCGCACGCTTTCCGTGGGAATAGAAAATCAAACCGTTTATGGCAAAGGTTTCTCAGTCAGGCAAGACGGTTCAAAGACAGAGGAGCTCTTCGCTTACACGCAAGACCTGCCTCCAAAGACTGGCACGAAATAAGATTGCGATATACTTTGCATGTAATTCATAGTCCATGTCTGGTGAATTTTAACACTGATACACCACAGCTCGCTTCGTCTGTGACCTCCCCACCACCTCGTCTCAATCACAGTTTGGAAAACTGAAAAAAAAGCGCTTTTCATCTCCCGGTGTCCTTTTCCATCCACTGATTTGGCAAGATGTCTAAGGTGCTGTGAAATTTTTAAACCGACGATGTATCAAAGTAGACTCACGTTTCCCGGGAACTACTTCGCGGTTATCGCGGATGTGATCAATTGTTGACAATGTGCTTCGGCGATACTCGTGAAAGCGCCTAGCTTGCTTCGTGTGTCTCGTGCGGCAGAGAGGTTCCGAGTCAAACACTCAGCGCACGGATATTTGGCTACGTGATAGTATTAGCTTCCGGGGCATGTAGTAAGAACTCGGCTAAATATAGTATAAAATCTTTGCCCCTTTTAAAAATTGTGTGCATAGTAAAATATGGCAATCTGGTGCTTTTTGTTGGCTTTGTAAAGTTTCATGCCAGGTAATAGTAAAATTAGGGAAAAATGAGGCTGGCTTGTGGACTATTTGTATTCATGCGCGGCTGGCACAGGAGCCAGCAGACGACCGTGGAATGAGGGGGTATGTGGTCGCTGCCAACATTGCCAAAAAACGGAATATTGGAATTTGTTTAAATTTCCTCTACGCATGAGTCTATGGCTGCCTGATTTTTGTGAATTTTTTGGTGAATTTTAAAGCATTTCTAGGGTGTCATCTGCAGCGTTATGTGTAAGAGGAATATATAGCGTTTTCCTGCAGATTTGCATCTGTATCGCGTAGCCTGTATTTGCGGATCGACCTAGTTGCGCGTAGTAATTACCAACAGTGACGAGAAAATTAGGCGAGAGGCGAAATCGGCGCGTGCAGTTTGTACAGATACATGTGACAGTGAAACAGTACTCACCTATCGATGATAACGGGATCGGAAGGTGTTTCATTTCTGTTCCCGCAGCTCTTTTTATCACAGCAGCGACTGGAAATTCAAAACAAAAAAGCCATGATCACCCTCAACGTACAATAATAAGGACGAGCACACAAGTTACATCATAATTCATTTCTTCTTTTTTTCTTTCTTTTCTTTTTTGTCCAAAGAAATGTACTGTAGTTACTATAAATTACTGACCGACTGTTTTTCACGGACCCAGGCGCGCATGTGTGTGTGTGTGTGTGTGTGTGTGTGTGTGTGTGTGTGTGTGTGTGTGTGTGTGTGTGTTCTCAGTCAGTGCTGCAGATCTTATTCCTCACTTCAAGACCATCCCAGAAGCATCAACCGGCCATACGTAATTAGTGATGTCAGGTCCGTCATGACTCCATCCCCGGTTATCGTCGGGCAATGGGTCGAAAATTATTCACTTTGGCCAGGGTGAAGATGGAATCAGACGGGACGGGGAAAGGGGGGAGGGGGGGGGGGTGGGGAGGGGGGGAGGGGGTAGAGTTATCGACCAACACCACGCTGATCTCCACACCCCCCCCCCCCCTTCCCCGGCTTCAACATGTACAATTTGCGCAACCAGCCGTTGCAGCCAGATATTAAATATGAGATCTGATCTCACACAAGAGGGTACTGCAGGAACTGAAGCTATGTAAAATAGAATGATAGTCGTGTGTACAATGTTGCTGCCGTTTGTGTTGCTGTGTGTGTGTGTGTGTGTGTGTGTGTGTGTGTGTGTGTGTGTGTGTGTGTGTGTGTGTGTTGTTGTTGTTGTTGTTGTTGTTGTTGTTGATGACGATGAAATAATTTTCTGCCAATTTAATTTTTTGTCTTTTTTTTTTTTTCCACACAAGACCAGAAATTATTTGGTTAGCAGATGCAAGGCTTTGTACAAACACGTTCGTCTTCTAGGATTTTGTTGCCGTTGCTGTTGTTGTTTATTAAGAAAGTTATTTCTAACCCTCTATTTCTGATATATCTATTATTTCACTCGCCGCGTTTTGAAACATGTGGCGTATAAAGCACAGAAAAACTGACTAGCTCTACCCTGCAGTGCGTGCCGGCCGCGTCAATTGCACGCAACACGTCTGTCAAGCGAAGGCTCTCGCGGCCATTGACAGCTAATCTTTCACTCAGCGCTGGCAATGTAGACTTTCAGCGCCACACTTCTGGCACGCGAATGTTGCATTACGGATGCTGGCGGAAGATGTTTCAGTCTTCTCTCATTTCACCCGCCTCACGTCTTATGCTAGCCAATAATAGTGTGTCGTTCTTTCTTTCTTTCTTTCTTTCTTTTTTTTTTCTCTTTTTTCTCTTTTTAATTTTTATTTCTATTTTTATTTTTTCATCCTTTTTTTTTTCTTCTTCTTCTCTCTCTCTCACCCCCCCCTCCCCTCTCTCTCTCTCTCTTTCTCTTGGGGGAGGCGGGGGGGGGGGGGTGGTGTCTATCTTACCCGTCGCTTTGTTTTCCCTGGCAGATCGGCACAAATTAGGAAATACAAGATTCATGAACGGGACACTATTCAATTTCTTACTGAACCAAGAAAAGTTCTCAGCTTTCTCGAATTGTGGTAGCCTCGATAGCCCAGTGGACTGCGACACAACTTCTTAGTGCGTGCGAACAAGTACCGAACTACAAATACACTCAGATATATTGTATTATTTTTAAGGAAAATTGAACAACAACAACAACAACAACAACAAATAGTGACGCAGGTGAAAACGCATTCGAATTACAGAAATCTAGAAATTACATCAACTAAATAAATCACACGATACAACGTAATAAACTGGCAGAATGGCAGATGTATAAAATAACAAAATAAATAAAGACAAACAACCGGACACCTAGGCGAGTAAATGTGATCGTGGTAAAATGTACAAGTAAACACACGCTGACAAGACGAACAAACAGGCACACTTGTAAACAAACATGTTCCTTTACCTGCACATGACCTCGTGTGTAAGGAGAACTCGGCACATTTCCGGGTTTTTGTCCTGACCCTCATACACGATAGCCTGAAAAATAAATACATGTAAATAAATAGTCACAATGGTAGTCTGTCACACAAACTCTAGTTACGCTAATCTGCAAAATTTGAAAATTTTCCTGTCTCCTGCATCCCGTTCCTTTGCAAGACAGATATCACCCATACGTGGTGGAAAAAGACGTTAAACTCCCAAACACCCCACCCACTCTTCTGCAAGAAAAGCGGACCGCAAAACTAAACTGACCCACTAAAAGTCAGGTAACACCCAACATTTAATGCACATAAAGTGCAAAGAACCACCAACGAAACATGCACACATAGTGTGATATCAAACATGTAAATCACTCTTTGGTCGCTTTTCGCGTCATGTCGTGACGTAAACTATTCTTTAGTTGCTTTTCGCGTCATGTCGTGATGTAAATCCTTTCGCCAGAACACGCTGCTGGAACTATTGCTACGGCTATTGCCCGACTGCACTTTTTAGGTACACCCATAACTCTCACGTGTGATTTTTATGGGTACAATGTTAAACCACGCGCTTTGAATTCCGGATTTTTAAACCACGACCTGTAATAGCGGTAGAGTGGTATGAATATAGATAAACCTTTTTCTCTGAACGCCGTTGGAGTCAGTCAGTGGAGAATGAACGCAACACATCATAAAGACAGTGCGGTTTTGCTAGCGTCCCAACAGCACAACAGCTTACCGGCCTATGAGCTTCTCTCAGTGTATATATATATATATATATATATATATATATAACACATTACCATCCGACATACGCATGTGATGATATTTCACTCGTTCATCCCATTCACGTAATATCGCGGAAATAATACAGCGTTGCCATGAATATCACGCAACACGACCATAGTTACGTTCTATAGCCAGGGAAGTGGAGCGTTGTCGTCGGTTTTGAAAACTGATCGATATGAAATTATCCTGGGAGTTCTGTTTCAGTGGTGGGAAAATTGCCAAGGGATTGGGAGGCGTCTTAACTGAAAAGTGATCCTTGCCCATTCTGTCTTCAAGGCAATTCCCTGCAATCTTAACTGTGCCAGAGAGTTGTCTGAGGCGGTCTCTTTCCAGTGAACGACAGCAGCATAATTAATAACGACATTTAGATATAAAAGTCTGCACATGTTTCATTCATCACAACATTCTGGAGCAATACATGTAGGTGTGTGTGCTTTGATTTTACTGTTTACAGTCTAGGACTTAAGCCGAGAAATCACGTGCTCTCAGTCTAGCGCACAACACGCGTAAGGGACGGTGCGCATGCTGCATCAGGGTAGAGGTAGATTTTTCGGAACAGGTCCATGACAGCGCGTGTCTTTTCGTGGAAAAAGCAATGTAAAAAAATGTCAGTTTCACGAAGAATGTCAAATGGATGGGTGTCAATTTCAAGGATAATGTCAGTTTCATGGGGTGCAAGTGGCAATATAGCTTTGCTTGTGGAACCCTACGTCACACCAAACGGTTGCTTGGAACTACCTACCTACCTACGTAAGTACCTACCTAACTACCTAACTGACTGACTAACTATCTAACTGAATAACTAATTAACTAACACACTAACTAACCGCCTAACTAACTGACCACCTAACTAACTGAATAACTAACTATGTAACTGAATGAATAACTAACTAACTAAGCTTTGCCATACCTGTTTAGTGACGGAGTCGATGAGGCGGATGTAGAGATCCTGATCTTGTCGTACTCCTGTTGACACACACAAAAAAAGGACAAAATACATGAAATACGTTTTCATTTCCTATCTCAGAACGTAGATAAATTGTTACAATGATACTGACAAAAGTCTTGACAGGCCGCCGACCGTGGAAGAAACAAACAAGCCCGGCGATCAAGAAGCAAGAATTTGACTCGTAAAGTTTGAAAATGAGCAGAGATCATTAGCGCTATTTCTGTATTTTTCGGTTTATAATAATAATAATAATAATAGCGCCTAATCTAGGAGCGTGACAGAAGAAAGCAAATAAAAAATAAACAGATAAATAAAGGACTGAATAAAATGATCAGCCGGCCACGTAAAACGCATATACATAATACAAGTTTGTTACACACACACACACACACACACACACACACACACACACAGAGTCTAGGCAAACAAAAATGAACGAGATGAAACCAGTACCGGTAGAAATCAAAGGGTGGGCAAAACTTATTGCAAACTGACTTGAGAAGGTGTGTGTGTTAAGAGCTGATACACCCCTGATAATCAATCATAAAGGCTCTCTAGACAAAAAGTTGGGAACAAAACTATCATCTTATTCCTTCCTTCCTTCCTTCCTTCATTCGTTCATTCATTCATTCAAACCCACTGACAAACAGACCTACAAGACATACACATTCACTCAATCAACAAAGGAACGAGCCAACTGACAAGCACATAAACCGAGCGAAAGCCCCCAAACCTAAGATCTCCCTAAACGCACCATCTAGAGTCCTGAAATCATACTTCACGTGCACATGAATGCTCACGCCACAGAGATAGAGAGAGGGGGGGGGAGTGGGCAGAGGGAGAGGGGGAGAGAGAGGGGGGAGAGAGAGAGAGGGGGGGGAGGGGTATGTATCGACCCACTCCTCAAAGATCGGAGCACAGAAAGACGAATAAAAGAGCCGGGTATGGCCCCCATCAGGAGACAACAGAAAACACGGCAACACGTCGACAGGCGATGCACGGAACACTCGCCGATGGCGGAAAATCACGTGTTTTCTCTCTCCTTCACGCGGACCTATCGCGGAGAAATGGGAGCCAGACACGCTCTCGTGAGCACACACACACACACACACACACACACACACACACACACTAAGTGCACGCACGCATGATCCTGCTTAGCACACATCAGGAAACAATACGACTATACAAAATTGCACGATATTGCCATTTGACCAATATCCAAATTCCTGAGTTGAAGCTCTCTCTCTCTCTCTCCCTCTGTGTGTGTGTGTGTGTGTGTGTGTGTGTGTGTGTGTGTGTGTGTGTGTGTGTGTGTGTGTGTGTGTGTGTGCATTGTCATCTCTCTCTCTCTCTCTCTCTCTCTCTCTCTCACCCACACACACACACACACACACACACACACACACACACACACACACACGACTGCAGCACCCGGTCCGGTGCCGGAGCCCACCCGGTGACAGGTGGCGGGTGAGAGAGTGGAAACAATAGACAGCCCGACAGTACTGGCAGCACGTCCTGAAGCCGGCAATACAAGTCAAACGACCTTGGCGACCCTCTCTCTAGCAGAACCAGTACAAGAGAGAGAGAGAGAGAGAGAGTTATTTAGCGCCGCGCAAGCGACAAAGGCTAATGAGAGAGAGAGAGACTGACTGACTGACTGACTGACTGACTGAAACATTTATTTCAGGATAAAGACTTGTAGGCATGGTCTGCCTATCTTACAAGCTGTCCTGAGAGAGAGAGAGAGAGAGAGAGAGAGAGAGAGAGGGAGGGAGGGAGAGAGAGAGGTGATTTGACATGTAAAATTGTCAATTTTGAATCCTTCGTTGCAACAAAATTATGCATCGAACAACAGAACTTGAAAGTCAGAGGATATAAATAAATACATATAAATTATAATTGTGTTTCACACACACACACATACACACACACACACACACACACACACACACACACACATCATATCAGTTTACACACTGCCGCGAGAGAGAGGCGAACTTGATTTTTCGACGGGGGGGGGGGGGGGGGGGGGGGGGGGGGGCGCTTTTACAAAAACAACAACAACAACAAACAATAAAAACAACCAAATATCTTTCATGCAAATTTACACACCATCCGGAATCGTTCAGGAAAAAAAGCGATTGAAATGGAGACCGTAAACACTGTAAACTGTCGTGGTGCAAACTCAATCACCCGCATGAAAAAACTGCATGTTGACAGCATGTGACGGTTGGCATCTCTCTCTCTCTCTCTCTCTCTCTCTCTCTCTGAGACACTGCTCCCTGCTCCCATCTTTATCTCATCTTTCAATTTATGTCCGTCAAGTAGGAAAGCTGTCTGTCTGTTTTCCCGTGCCCCCCCCCCCCTCTCTCTCTCTCTCTCTCTCTCTCTCTCTTTGAGATACTGCCCCCATCTTTTCTCATCTTTCAATTTATGCCCGTCAAAAAGGAACGTTGCCTGTCTTTCAGTGACCCCCCCCCATCCCCACCCCACCTCTCCCTGACATCCCCCCCTCCCCCTCATTTTCCTTTCATCGGTCCCCGCCCAGGGTGCCCGCAGAATTGATTAATAATCAATGCTCCCATCTGTCAGGGGGGAAGAGAGAGAGAGAAGGGGGATGGTGGGGGTGGTGTATGAAATCATCATTTCTCAACAAAGCCCGGCGCGCGACATGGCTGGTGTAAACATTGCGGGAGTAAGGGACGGGAGGGTGGGGGACGGGGGAGGGGAGGGAGAGTCAGTAACTGCATCGCACCTAACGGGACAAGCAGCAGGGGTAGGGGGAAGGGGTGTTGGAGAACTGGTTGGGAGGTCGGTCGGACGAAGTGGGGAAGGAGGGGGGGGGGGGGGAGGGGGGTCACAAACTGTATAGCACCAAAGAGTAAGGAGAGGTGATTGTTGTTTTTGTTCAGGGTGGGAGTAGAGGGTGGGGGGCAGCGGCTGGTCATCAGGGCAGCGACAGGGACAGAAGTGTATGTACGTGTAGTGAGATGTGACACTGAGCCAGACATACAGACAGACAGACAGACAGACAGACAGTCGGTTTGTTTTGTGCAAAAGTAAAGACGAGAAGAAACAGGCATACAAATGATTTTGATTACAAGCAATGGTTTCCTGTCAGATCCTGAGTGCATGCAACACTCGACCTCAACCATTCATTTTAAAATTCTTCTTTGATATTACTTCTGCCTTGTGCTTCTACTCTACACTCGGTTTTGGAGGCCGAGTAACAAGCGACAGGAAGACAGCCAGACAGGCGACCAATAA
>JACVVK020000051.1:0-40000 GCA_018292915.2 Batillaria attramentaria | reverse complement strand
ACATAAAACACGCTACATGTATTTTCAGACCAATATGGAAGGACCCATTCGATCGGAACAATAAGATATACGGATAGCAATTCCAGAAAATAAATACATCAATAAATTAATACGTGAATAGAATTTTTTTTAAATGAAAAGATATATGAAAATGGAAATATAAACGAATAAATAAATCCCAAAGGACAAAAATCCCAAAGGACAAAAATCTCAAAGGACAAAAATCCCAAACTCACATGATCTTTCTCAACGAAGTCGACAAAAGTGGTCCTCTCAACTTCAACAGGCTGTCCCTGACGGTCGAAGAGAGCGAGGACAAAGTGGAAGAAGTTGGATTTCCGTAGGTTGCTGGGCGGTTGCTTCTCAAAGTGGGCACGGCTCAGCCCCACGCTGAAAAACAGGGAAACACACACAGAATGAAAATGAAGGAGTTGATGAGGAAGGTGGCAACGATATGTACACGCCATATTGAAAGAGACGCTGTTGTGCGGCGTGGATGGGTGGGGAGGCTGGGTGTTTGGGAGTTTGACGTCCTTTTTCCACCACGTATGGGGGGGATATCAAAGCCGGACGGGGGCAACGAGAAACAGGCCAGCAGAAATATGTTTACCCAAAGCCGGGATTCGAACTCACGACCCGAGCAGTGAAGGTGCAACGCTCTTCCATTCGGCTATTCCGGCTCCCCTGTTATGCGTGGAGTTTGACAGCAATGATGCGACAGTTATTATGGGGGGGGAAAATAAAAAAGAGGAACATTGTGTAATTCGAAGCGAAAGGCTGACAACTTCATCCTCATCCCGGCTTTTTTTTTTCCAGTGACAAGGTTACTTATGTCCATTAACGTAGTACTTTTTTCACTTCGCGACCCCCTTCCCCCTCTCTTTGGTTTGGTTTACAAAATTAGTCACGTATAAATGATTCTGAAAACAGCTTAAAATTTCGCATACAACAGCATTGTACGTTAATTCAGCACGCTGTTTCATAAACTGCTTGCAGCTAGACCTATTTATCCGTCCTGCGTCAGTGCGTCTGTTCAACTACAAGTAATTGTAAAATCACAACAGCGATAACAAAAACGAAATGGGAATATGGTAAAATATGCTAATACGCCGCTTTTCAATTTGCCGCGCATGCAAATTTAAAAAAAAAAAATTCATTAAAAAGTCCTCGAGAACACAGCTGACATCACGGTAGTAGACTGAACGAAAAAACAATAACAACAACACACACACACACACACACACACACACACACACACACACACACACACCACACACACATACACACACACACACACACACACACACACACACACACACACACACACACACACACACACACGTCCGAGCGATAAACATGTTGTTACACTATTGAACAAAACGCATGCATCTGTGTTTTCAAGAACTACACAGAGAAATGTTCTAACTGTGTTCAGAAATACATAAAAAAGAGCTGTTACTGAACGATAAACATGCCCCGCTGATTCAAGTACTGAACAGAAAAAAAGTAGTTCACTACTCTTAAAAAAATGACATATATGTAGATGCACGGATGCGCAACAGCAGTGGAAATTGCCTTTTTGGGTTTTACTGTGTTTTGTTTTCTTAAAATTGGATGGAGAAAATTACTAAAATAGGTACATACACAATTAAAAGAAAGTAGCGTAAAAATAAAATCACAACTGAGCCACTATATATTTTTCATCTGTAAAACACACACACCACACACACACACACACACACACACACACACACACACACACACACACACACACACACACACACACACTGCCGCCACAAATGAGTTGTTCTAGCATGAAACTGCGAGCACGGCTTCTAGAAAATCCTACACGAAATAATATTTCCGTCATGTACGAAAAACCATCGAAATCTCATCTGCACCCCCTCTCGGATTCCGTGCCCCTCACCCTACTGCGGCACGTCCGTTCATGTTCCCCCCAATCCCCATTCCGCCCCCACCTGTAAGTTACACCAGCCCAAGGGAAGCACATGTCCCGCTCTCATTTCAGTAACACTTGGCATCCCTGCCCCGGGGTATTTCGTCCCCAGGGTCGGGCTGTCGCTATCGCGCGTTTCCGTACCGATTTTCTGACATACGCCACACACACTCCCCGTCACGGTTATGTTTTGACACGCGTGGTTGCACACAGGTGCTAAATAATCATAATAAAATGATGCTGTTATACTGCCGTTGTGTCCGAGCTAACTTACTACTAAACACTCTTATCCCTTTTGAAACGAATGAAGATAATAATAATAATAAAGGGTATTTGAGGCGCCCCATCTCACTGACAAGAGCCGCTCAGGGCGCGTACATAAACTACACATAACAAACAAAAACCATAAACGTATATAACGTACAACACACACACACACACACACACACACACACACACACACACACACACACACACACACACACACACTGATCTTTTGCAGGTGGCATGCAAAGATGGAGAGCGGGGAAGGGAGGGGCATGGGGGGTTGGTTTTACTGCATGGAGAAAAGATGTGTTTTAAGGTGGGACTTAAAGACTGCCGACGACTGAGCATGACGGATGTAAGGTTAAAACCGGTGACTAACTTACTTTCCACAGTTTAACTTTTTAGCATATTAACTACATACATGCGAGCGCGCAAGTGGTTGCCTATAGTACTGCTAAGTAGAATTTGTTGCTTTCCTGCAAAGCGTGAGGAAACGCACTTGACTTGGTTTAAACACGTTTATTGCATTTCAAGTTGTAGACTGAAATGAACAATCAATGAGCATGAACAAGCACAGCTTATGGTAATGATCAGGGTGGAATAAATACATTGTAACAGTATTGCAATGGCAGACTGAATTGGTCCGTATTTATGATAAATTAACACTACCGCAGGAGGGGGGGGGGGGAGAGAGAGAGAGAGAGGTTCTACGTGTACTGACAACGTGAAAAAAAAAAATTCAAATTCTCCACTTGACTTGGTTTTTTAAAAAAATGATTTCAGATGCCATGTCATGTTATCGCGTTGATAATAAAAGGAAGATTAATTTTTATAGTCTGTGCTTCCGCACTCTGGGATTTTCCTTCCATGCCCGCAGACGGTATCCAACGTCAAAACCACATTCAACGGCAAAAAAGAAGAGGATAAAGTTTCATGTCACGCGCTAACAGGCCAAGATATTTCTTTTCCTCGCGTGTGTTGGCATCACTATGATACTGTTACTCTCACGACCATGTCTTAATCGTGTGCATACACTGAAACTCACTGCACATCTACAACACCAACGTTTGTATAATATACTGCTAATACTTTGATACTGGTAATTTTCAGACTGGTATTATGTCAGTCGTGATCGCAACACAAGTATATTTCTCGTTCCGTTTCAGATTTGATTGATAATTCTAGTATGTACAAATGCACACACGCACACCGTAAAAAATTACGACGGGTTGATTTTTTTCCCCAAGACTCTACAGATATTATTTTGGTAGATACGAATATTATAGTGTGTGATACTGACTTTTTTCATCTAGAAATACCTACTGTCCGATCGGAAAATTATTCAAAGACGTGTTGCCGGAAACATCTCACCGACAGAAGCCTTAAAACTGAGTGGTAGAGCATGCAAAATACCTTTCATGTTTGACAGCTGATAAGCCGAAATCCTAGACAGGTTCGAAAGAAAAGAAGAAAAAAAAAACCCACCGTTGTGACACAGACAGATTTGACACGCAACTGAACCAATGACGTACACTCGACACACTCAGTCGACACACTCGATACAAACCGTGCACATTTGCATGGACTCTAACAGACGGTACACACAAACACCGTTGAATATTACAACGTATACAACCCTTAAACTATGCATTATCGACAAATATCACACCCACCTGCCGCCGCCCTGGTCTATGACTGTCGGCTGCATCCAGTTACGTATGGCGGACAGCTGCGAACTCAAACCTTCCTCTTTCATAGGGGACAGGGGGGCCCGGCTGGCGGCAGCGGGGTGCTCAGGTTCTCCCAGGCCGAACATGCAACCACCACAGCTCCTCCCTCGCCGACACGGGTCGTGGTAGCGTCGCTGGTGGGGATGGCGAAAGCGAAGCCGCTGTTGATCCGCAGCATGCGTCAGGGGAGTTTGGTCGAGGCGTCGGGTTGCACGACTTGGATAAAACGTTGATAGGAGATCCGAGCGTAAACACTGGCAACTCCCGGCGATGGGTTAGCGTTAGGGTTTCAGACGTGGGTCGTAGAAAAAAAACCCTTCGGTCAACAAGATGATGATGGCAAGGGAATATAATGACGCGACTGACAGCAGGTACAGTCAGCTGAAGTAACCGAGTCCGTTCGAGGATCAGTTCGATGAGAAATGTACGAGACACCACTCAACTGCGTAGGTTATGGTCATAACACTCTGGGAAATGAAGTCCCTGAGAAATTAGCGGACACTTGATGCTTACTGTCTGGCTTCAAAGCTGATACTCAGGGTTTTTTCCTCAGTCTCTCTTTCTGTCTGTCACAGTCTCTCTCGTGTTCAGTGTTTTCTTCGAGGTTGAGTCTTCCGGAACACGGAATTTACAACAGCCACGACAGTTTTCCACAACAGAAACTGACACAACAAATCGTCGGTGATGACAGTAGCAATAAGGCGTGGACGGCGACGAAATCCCCCAAACACAGAGCGCCGGGGCAGTTGAGGTGATACGGTGTGGCGTGCTGGTGTATTGGGAGTAGAGTCTCGGTAGAGCACAGTGGCAGTAGACGCCTGTCAGAGAGATCTCAGCACCTTCTCCCTCAGCGTGGCTCGCCTTCGCTTCTCACACGTCCTCTCAGTCTCTGAGCGGCCGCCACTCCCCGCTACTGTCTCTTCCCTAGCTGCCCGTTCTCCGTAGGCCAGTGGTACTCTATCTCCAAATCTCTCTCTCATTGAGCGCCTGGTCGCGCCGAGTCGTCCCCGCGTGGTCTGCAGCAATTCTGGGCCCCAGTCTCTCGGGTACTCCTTTTGTTGCTTTCTTCACTCGCCGCCAGCAAGACCCTCCCCCAGGACGGGCCTCCTCCCCGGAGAGGCGACAGCCAGCCGACACGGGCACCCGCCAGCCAATCAGCACGCGCCTTGCACAGTCGGGGCGTAAGATACCGCCCCTCAGCGGCCGCGCGCGCCGCGCGCCGTGAGCAGAGGGCCAATCAGAGGCCGCGCCGGGTCAATGTTAATTTGGCCGAGTGATGCTATTTTCATACGGGCGGTAATTGATAAGGGATAACCGCCGTGGCCCGGGCGTGTTGCCGCCCCTGCTGACACACTGTGGGCGGCCTGAAGGGCTGCCATTTGCAGGCTAGTTCCGATCTACCAGCGCCGTCCTGACAGTCACAGAGCAAACTTGACTGACTCTCCGGCAGCTCCCTGTCTCAGTCAGTCGATGGCTTTCAGTTCAGCTGCAGCACAGAGTCAAACAGTCGTGCTCACAGCATGCAAGTGTATCGACTAGTCTGACACCGTGTGCCAGGGTGTAGCGACGAAACCCTTGCATTGGAGCTGATGGCTGGCTCTGCAGACCGGGCAAAGACTTTACGATCTTTTCTCTAGGTTTCCCATCTACAAACGTGTTTCAAGTTTTAAGTTCACAAGGATAATAAAAGAACTTTTGTCAGTGTGTGGCCGTCCTTATTGTTTTGTCAGTAAAGGAAACGGTTTTATGCGGCAACTTCATCATCCTTATTAGTATTCATTGACGGGTAGTTCACCATTACGTCACACTGCGTCAAAGACTATATAAATTTGAGTTGACTGCAGCGACAGTGAATTAAGTTTATTTTCAGTTTGTATCCTATTTTGCGGAAAGTTTGAGTACGACTATAAAAGAATCAGTGATGAGAAATTCTGTTGTCGGATTCCCCTGACTATTTTACCCTGTAAAATCATTGAAAATCAGAGGATTTAAATCGGCAAAATTAATGTTGTAACATGTTGGTAGACAGTTTAACAACTGTCTTTCGTTAGCCCAAAAAGCTATAGTTGCCATGATAGTTTTCCTATTTTTCCCCTACAAACCTCTCTCTCTCTCTCTCTCTCTCTCTCTCTCTCTCTCTCTCTCTCTCTTTAAAAAAAAAGGAGATACATTTTAATAATCAGCCATTTATTGTGTCTTTGTCTCTCATTCATAATCGGCGAGTAGCTCAGTGAATAAAACTGTACAAACGGTGTGATGATGTCCGACACAAAGATGCTACGAATACATGCATGCATGTACTCTTCCGCTTGAACGCACATTAGTTCACAAAATGCTTATCTATTTGCTTGAGTGCTACTCCTTTTTCGCTGGATTCTTTTATGCAAACATTTTTGCAGTGCATATAGATCCCCGAAAACTACGTGATTTTCTGTCTGACTTTCATTCAGCGCGAGCTCAGATTACAGCGGGACGGTGCCTCGGTGTTTCGTAAAGTGAAAAAAAAAGTTGATTGCATACATAATTATTTTTGTGTGTATTTCCTTTGCAAAGCTACAGCGACGGCCAGAAAAAAACAAAAAAACAAACACCGTCTCAGTTAAAATATATTAGCTGTTGTTGTGTTTGTTGTGTTCTTTCCAGGAAGAGACACCAAAAATATTTTATGTTTCATGCGGGCTTCATGTGGGAATATTAAAACAAGAAAGAAAGACGGGACAGAAATAAATCAAGTGTTGAGGCTGTATTCAGCCATTTCCCCCCAAATATTCTAAACCTTTCGGTAAGATTGTGCTGTTTATGCTGTTTTTTAAAACGTAGAGGTGTACTATGCACTTACAGCAAGTTCATTGACGATTTCGCGAATTTCTTGAAATAAGCCCCTTGCCCCTCTACGCACCGTTTCCCATTAAAATAAAAAAAAAACCAACAACAACAACAAAAACCCCTTCACCCCCTCCCCTCCCCACACCCGCCAAAACAAAGAAAAAGAAAGAAAACAAAAGATATCAACAACAACTGAAAAGTAACCATTTACCCAGGTCTGCTTTCATTTGTGACTGTTTCAACCTTCCATGCCCTGAAACAATGATAGTGTGTTAATAACCAGGGATATCTACACTATCGGTTGTATTATTATTATTATTATCATCATAATCAGTAGTAGTAGTAGTACCGTTGTTGTTGTTGTTGTACCCATTACGGTTTTTTTCAGTTTTGACATCTACCTGATTTTACTATGACAAAACTGAACAATGGCGGTCTTCGACATTGAAGGACCGATATAGTGACTGCACAGTAAACCGGCTTACAAAAATACTTCTTGTGCTAATAGTTGGTTAGGCTATGTGAGTTAGTTCAGAACTCACTTTAATTCTGAGCTGAGTGACGCCACGCTGTAGTGTTTGTCTAGTGAGTGAGTGAACGCGTGTGCCGTTGTGAGCAGTCCATGTGAGCGTGCGTGTTGATGATACCACTACATGTACTACTACTACTACTAGCGGATATTATACAGGCGCTTTACCCAATTCTTCGGCTCAAAGCGCCGCAAACTAGACCCATCACGCACGCTCGCGTGAATCACACGCATTCTCTCCCTCGTGGGACATCATCACATTACACTCACGTAGTGCGAAGGGTCACCTTAAAGTTTAGAGATTTAAAACTGCATTTTTGTGTGTGTGTGTGTGTGTGTGTGTGTGTGTGTGTGTGTGTGTGTGTGTGTGTGTGTGTGTGTGTGTGTGTGTGTGTGTGTGTGTGCGCGCTGAAAATATCCAGAGCAGTATATAGTTTGAAGCGACTGAGCAATCAGATGCACCGACTACAGTAAATGAAGTAGCGGTGGCCGTAATGTTTCTTTATTTATTGTTCTCACTGTAACAGTCTTTTGAACAAGTCCTCAATAACCGACGGCCCAGGACGAGGAGCTCACAAAGTGTCCAGAAGGTCTTTCACTCAAACAGACGCGGTGACTCTATTTTCGGCAATAAACTCCTCAAACACTCGAGTCTGCCAGGGCTCTTTTGTCTTTGTTTTTTCCCTTTGTACACAAATTAGGCGTCACGTGTTAGGAGTGTGTTATATCAAAAACGCTCGCGGTGCCGCAGTGGGTTGGCCGATCGGCTGACACACATTTTGGCTTACTTCTTAGCAACGACGGCGGGCAGGAGGCTATAATTTTGCACGTGTCTACACCGTGTCCTGCTTTTGTTACCGGCAAGTAGCTCCGTCAGTTCCACCTGTAAGCATGGAAAAGCTGGGTGGTTAGTTGGCGTTTAAAGTCTCCATCTTCGTAATGAGTTCCGAAGGGAAACAGAGTTCCGAAGGGAAACACTGCCGCTTAATTGCGACAACGCTCTATGGTTGTTCTGTTTGCCAAATGAATAGATGCTCCTTTTAGTCATTGTTAACATTTTCGTGTCTTTGCGGTTTTAGTAGAGAAATACGATGACCTTTTTTTTTTTTTTTTTTTGCCTTACGCTTCCATACCTGTACTATACGTCGATCGACAAAGTCGCTTAAAATAGCCGCGAATCGGTCGAAGGTCGAGCTTGTGATAGGTGATACCGGTTTTTCCTGGCTGCCGGGCTGCTCATCGGGGTTTCTCTCCGGGTTATCCGGCTTTCCTCCCCAGCAAAATTTAAAAAAAAAACAATAATAATATTTCAAAAATACATACATATATAGGCTGGGTACTGGGTGGCGCTGCACCGCGGCGACGCGCTTCCTCTGGGGGAAGCAGCCCGAATTTCCCGAAAGGGACAATAAGGTAGTAAAAAAAAATATATATATTCAGCGCAGTCTAGCTAGTCTTCAGCCCGCGGCAACCAAATAACGTCGTCTGCTCAGTACGCGGTACACTTTTACGTACGCAGAACAACATTTACACCAACCTGAATCCCTACACTGGTTTCAGGTGCTGTACTGTGTACCATGTGACTGATTCTGATGCACGGATTAAGCGGCGTATTCGATGAAACGTTTTCAACAGCGTTGTTGTATGTCTGACAAACGGATTAAAACTTTAATATCCCCGCCACAAGAGTGATTGGAGACGACCCTAATGTACAACTAAACACTATTCAATCCAGTCAGACTGCCAGGTCGGCCACATTCGATGTATCCGTGACTGTGATGCACACGTTACAAGCAGGGCTGCCTGCCTGCCTCGCCGACTGTCCCGACATACTGTGTAGCCTATCCGCCAGTTGAAATCTACACTTCCGCACAGGCATGACTGACTTTACAAGGGAATTCACGAATCGAACGCGGGGACATAAAAGCTGACTCCGTGGGAGAACTCAAGAGCCGAAGCCGCAAGAGCCGTGGGCAAGACCAAAAATCACCCCGTCCTTTTGTGTCGGGTCGCCATGACATTGCTGACTCGCCGCTTGATAGACCCGTCCACTGCTCTATTAAACGCCCTGGCCGTGTTTTACAAGGCTTGATTCACGACTTTCTCGCCCTCATTGCTATTGTTTTTGCCAGTGTCAAAGTTTTATATCCCCGTCTCTTGTCCCTGCGTCGTCATTTGGACGCAGCCCTGCGTAACCGCTTCATGATTTCTCCAAACAAACAGGGCATTTCGTGCCTCCACTTTTACGAGAGCATCAAAGTCAAGGGACACAACCCTCGGCATTGTCTCTACGACACGTCCTTCGCGCCACAGAAAGGATATTGCTCGAAGAAAGAGAAAGGAAGAGGACAGCGTTTCTCAATTCGGACGGCCTGCCAGACGGTTAAATAAAGATTCAGGACAGCTTGTTGGAGCCAATTTTCTCACCCGGGTTAGACGCAGGAGGCCGCTACATGTGTTGCTACCCTCGTAAACTGGACTCATAAAGTACGTCATCAAAGCTCTCGGCCCGAGTTCGCCGTAGTTTTAGCCTAATGATCAATCTTTGAACTCGGCTAAAACGGGCGTAAAACGGCGACAATGCCAGCTCCCGCTCCCACCAATATTGTGTAATCAGACCCCAATGATCGTCCGCCATTAGCGGAATTGGATTGACTTTGCATTTGCTTGAATTACAAACTTTTTCTCACCCTTTCTCCCCTTTTTTGGAAAGGGATCGGATGTGGATGAGGGTGGAGTGAAGGTAGGGGGGAATAGGGAATGGGGGGGGGGGAGATGGGGGGGGGGAGGGGAGGGGCTGGGAAGGTTCAGATCATAATCAACGCATGTTTCTATCCCACGCTCCGTGCGAGGGACGATTTCGTCTCAGGTTACAAGTGTAGTGCAGTTGACGAGTTCCAAATTAACGCAAATCCCTGTTCGAGGACTTTACCGCAGACACAATGCAGATTAAACTGCATTATTTATGAATATGGTGAGTGTGTGAAAACAGGCTTAGGCGATGCCGCAGCAGCACGAATTACGTCAAAGTGGTTGCATACGCTCGTAAAGACAATATGATGAAAGAATGGTGGTCTTAGGGAGACCATTTTTTGGCTCCAATTTTCAGATTAAAACGCGAGGTTGTAATGTCTGGAACGACCCTTGGCTCGTTAGGCTGGAGAGAACCCTTAAAAAGTATGTCCTTTGTGTTTTTGGTCATACCCCCCCCCCCTCTCTCTCTCTCTCTCTCTCTCTCTCTCTCTCTCTCTCTCTCTCTCTCTCTGTTCCTACTCTTTTGTGAGATCTATTTTGTGATACATTTTCAAATCAACCTAATGGCAGTGAGCTTCATTTCATTTTTGTCCCCAAAACGCACAGTTAGTTTTCCTGTTCTATAAAATAAGTTGTCTGTTATTGTGAACTGTGTTTCACTGTTGACTCTGCTACAATTTAACAACAACAAAAATTCCCCGATCGAGTGCAGTATCTAACACCATCAGTGCAATACATTCTCAAACATTAAAGAAAAATTAAAGGGGCTAAGGCAACAATTTTATGGTCACAGAACATTCTGAGCTGTTTTCACCACTTCGACACCTGGACAGTGACCTGACAGCGTCTGTAATGTTGACAATGAGCCAACAGAAGCGTACTCGATAACGCGGGGTGAGTGAGTGAGTGAGTTTTTACGGCTTAAAGCCGCGAAAGCCACAAAGACTAATTCGCGGCTGACTCGATGACGCGCTGAGCGCCCCAGTAGTGTAACAACAGTATGGTATGGTATGGTATGGTATGGTAGACTTCTCCTCGGCGCACATATCCATCTCTGCTGAAATGCTCACGGCGCCGCAGGGCTGGAGGACGAAGCAGTGAAAGCCTGCTGCCGTTAAGCGCTACTTTGTGTGCAAACCTCCACCCTGCTATTCACTCTGGTGCGTGCGACAGTATTTCTGTTTACCACGCCACCGGCCACAGCCTACTCTTCTTCGAAAGATGAACGTGGGATTTTTAGCGTGCACACTTGATGTTTGTGCGTGCGTGTGTACACGATGACTCGATATGGGAAGGAAAAATCCCACCATATTCCTGCCCACCGGGGACTCGAACCCGGCAGCTCAGGATCCGAAGTCCGGCGGATGCCTTAACCACTAGACCAAATCCCCTGTCGTAGAATTTGAATGTCCGACCGCTCGCGCAAAGTGTAAACAACATTTATCGCATTAAGAGCTGTACAAGTCACCAAGACTATTTCGAGCGTACAGGCCCACTCATGTGCGAAACTGTTCCAAAACATCCTAACTTCAGCCTGGATGGCTTCCGGCGAAGATGGATTTATCCCGTTTACAGTAACAGATCTTGAAAATGACAATAGGAAGTGTAAAGGACATACAGGTAGTGGCATTATCCTGTTTCCTTCTTTGCGCTGCAGTTTTTGCCGCCATCATCATTTGAAAAAGGCACAAAAAAAAAAGATACTAAAGCCGTAACGCCTGATTTAATTGCGCTCTTACAACACTGCTGATTAACATTTATACTGGAAGCTGAAATAATAATATTAATCTTATAAATATAGGCGCTTTATCTGAAATATTTGGTTCAAAGCGCCGCGAGCTAAACCAACACACACGCTCACGTGAATCACATACATTCTCTGACACACTGGACATGAACACATTACAATCACGTGGTGCGAAGGCCGACCAACTCAACAATTTAAGTTTTGGAATTTTAGAATTGCAATTTTATTTTTTTTTGTGGGCTGAACATTTCCAAAGCAGAGGAGGAGGAAGCCGGAGTACCCGGGGAGAACCCCCGACGGTCGGCGCGCATGAACGGTGCTACGAGTGGGACTTGAACCTGACCTTTCGCATTGGTGACTAAGTCTTAACCACTAGGCCACCGGTAAGAGTAAAGGAAAGATAAATTACACACGTATTTTTCAAAGAGACAGAGGGAAACAGGAGAAATAGGAGGATGTACCCGGAATACAAATCTTCTCAAGTTTCTGTCCGCCCACCCGGTTTCATGGAGTTATGGGCACTAAACAGATAATCGGTTAAAAGGCATAAAAAAATCCATTTTCGGCGACCAAAGGGAAACTAATCCGTATCGGATTACGCCAGAGTGCTCCGCCCCTGACACACGCACGCGCACAAAGGACAGAAGCGGCCATGCAGCATCAAAAATGGACGCTTGACCGCGGATGGGAAAACACAGCAGAGAGTCACAGACAATACATGGTCAAGTTAGGCAGACTTCTAGTCTAGCCCCGCCGTGCAGTCGTATCATATCGCTAGATCGCTTCGAAAAACAAACTTTAGCCTGCCTCACGTGAAGTAACTTCCAGAATATTAACATTATGGAAGTTTCGGACAAACGCTGTAATCAATTCTTGCGTCAGCGACTGAGCTACCCATAGATCTCTTTTATCTGTAGGTGTCATATTACAACAATTGGATTGGATTGGATTGGATTGGATTGGATTGGACGGGTTGTGTTTGGGTGTTGTTTGGTTTAGGTTTGATTGGCTTTTTTTGGATTTGGTTCGTTGGTTTTCCTTAGTTGTTGTTTGTTGATTTTACACGCTCCTTGCGTTGACACACACACACACACACACACACACACACACACACACAGAAAGAGAGACAGAGACAGAGTCATAAAGGCTCTGCGGCGGAGTTGGTCGAGTTCTGGACAAGCAGGGTTGACCGCGGACTGTGAGGGGGTCATCTTCTCGGCGCCCCACCCATCTGTGGAGTGGGATTTGTGTCGATTAGCAGATACCCCCTTTCGCCCCCACCACCACCCCCTCCACCCCACCCTACCCCACACGCTCCTGCTGTCCCCAGGAACGGACAAGGACAGGAGTGACTTCTGTCTCCGGAATAATTGCCAGCACGTGCACTGGACACGCCCGGACGCCGCTATCGCACGCCCGAGCCTCTAATACAGGAACTTTTAATCTCTCCAGCGGCCGTTGTGGACGGGGAGACCCCGGGAGGTCGCTGTTAGCTCCTTGGCGTTGGGACCTGGGTGACCCCGAGTACTGCTAAAGGACGTGGTCAGTGCCCGAACAAGGGGGACAATGCCTACATAGAGGGGGAGACTACTGCTAAGGACATGGCCAGCGCCCGAACAATTTGGACAATGTCTACATTAAGGGGAGACAATGCCGTCTTAGCAGGGGAGGGAATGGAGTCTTGGGGTGGTCGGTCAAGACCAGGCTGTGTGTCTTTTGAGTTGTGATCAGTTCAAGTTGGCGGCGCCCTCTCTCTGGAAGTGACCGCTACACACTCAGTAATGTCAATGGACGCTCGATTTCTGAGATATGGGTTGAACTGCTGGTGACTTTCCGGTCGGGTATTGTAAAGTATGTTCCGGACAGCAGTTAGAAATTTTACCGACAAATGAATTAAGATAAGCCCCAGCATCAGATTCTGTTCCTTATGATTTTTTTTTAATTTTTTTTTTTTAAAGAAGGGAGATTTGTAATGCGACCAGGCACCTGTCATTTTCAGTTTCCGTAGTTGAATGTGGAAATACTAGATTACAAACATTACAGATGAAGAGATCAATGGCTTGAAATGTACAGCTCTCTCTCGCTCTCTCTCACACACACACACACACACACACACACCGTCTGGGCCAGCTGTGCTGTCCGTTGCCCATTCAACCTTCCTACCAGATAATGAATCGCATGTTTCAATCATAATTAAATCCTGTGTCCACGCCTGACCACTGTCCACCCGCTGGTCAGCACCGTGGCAAGGCCGTCACGCATCGACGAACCTGTTGTCCAGCACGTCAAGAGGAAAACTGCAGCGAAAGGGAGGAAGAATGATATCAGTTTTCGCTATCGATACTTTTTGTCTCGAGCTTAGGCGATGCGGCCACATACAATGCACACACCTTTTGGACAAAACATCTAGTGACTGGATTTCTCGATTTTTTTTGCAAGTCCTTGGTGGTGACCAAACAACAACAACAACAACAGCGAGAAAACGGAATCTTAGCAGCACGTGAATTTTTTTTTTTTTAACTATTCAGAATTCCTAAACGGCATGGGGGAGGTTTCTTCTGGTGCCTTTTTGTTTCGACTACTGATTTTAAAATGTTTCCGCATCATTTGTGTGCCTGAAGTAGGTTTGGTGTATCTTCAAGTCTGCGACCTAAGCTGCCATCAAATCGCACTACAGATTTGAATCATCCAGTTCAGTTGTGTTTAAAAAACATCACTGCCCCTTGGATCAGTCCACAGTCTTTCAGTTTCTCCCCATTTGGTGCCCCTGCAGTGTTCACGTACCGAAGTTTGTTTTTACTCGCAAGTTTAGGATTAGCCATCCAGTTTCATCGAAAAGATCACGGAACAGTGCGCACTCGTATCTATCGCTTTCTCTGTCGTTTTGGAGCGTTTGAGTGCCAAATGTTTGTTTCCTCTATGTTATACACATAACCTGCCATCCAAAATGCACGAAATCATCCCGTCACAAGTTTTTTGTGCTAAAGAAGTCGTTAGTGTACCTTTAGTCGGCCAGACAAATCCTGTAGCTCCCCTAGAAACGGAAGCACGTGCACAGTCGTTCCTACCGGCCAGTTTTGGTACCAAATGAAAGATCAGGTTTTGGCGCATCAAGGTTTAGTTTGTCCGGCGGTAAATGCCTGCACGCGAACTATGACAAATGACGTCATTGTTTCTATTTTCAGAACAAATGGCACCAACCTTTTTTCTTTTTTTTCTTTTTTTTTCCACATCACTTGCTTCCGTATCAAAAGTATGTTTGGTGTATCTTCTGCGACCTAAGAAGCCATCAAATCGCACTCAAGTTTACAATCATCAAGTTTGTGTTTTAAAAAAAAATCTTCACTTCGCCGTGGATCAGTCCAGTCTCAAGTTTCAATTTCTGTCAGTCTGGGGCCCCTGCAGCGCTCGCGTGCCGGGGTTTGTTTTTGCACGGCGGCAAGAATAGGATCAGTCATCCAGTTTTGTGCTCAAGAGCTCTTCGGTTAATAGATCACCCAGCAGTGCGCACGTGTAGGCCTATCCATCGCTTTCTCTCTTTTGGAACCCCCGCAGCGCTCGCGTGCCAAAAGTTTGTTGGCGTAAGTTCGACACCCAAGTTGCTATCAAATCGCACTTACAGTTTAGAATCATCCACTTTTGTACTCAAATGCGCTTCACTGTCCCTCGGATCAGTCAACAGTTCCTACATGCATCTTTCAGTTTCTGTTTTGGGGGACCCTGCAGCGCTCGCGTGTCAAAGTTTGTTTTTACAAGCAAGCGTTGGATTAACCACGCAGAGCGCCATTACTCGACCCACCACACCGTGTCCCGTGTGTTCGGCCACGCTTTCCGCTGTGTCAGGAGTGCTCGCACGTGCTTGACACGAGTCCGCACGGGGGCGCTGTTGAGTTGTTGATTGTTTACGTAGTGCGCGTGCCATGCGCGCGAGGATGTGAAACTGACACGTTCCGATTGGCCATTAGAATGACGTGGTTCCGGATCAGTGTCATGACGTCATGACATTTATCCGGGTTCTTTTTGGAGACGCGCGCGCGTGTGGATCCATGACTTTTGTGGGAAAGTGTGAACAGTTACGGGGTTAATGTGTAACTGTCGCGTCCCGTGCGAATACCCGACAAATATTTGTATCAGCTGAAGCACCTTATTAACCGGCTGGAATCATCGAAGTAGGTAAGGAGCTGCGAACCATGACTGATCGGACGGTTCGAAATGGCGCGGCACTGAGGTGGGTGGGTGTTTGGAAGTTTAACGTCCTTTTCCACCACGTAAGGGTGGTACATGTATCAAAGACGGGGCAACGAGAAAAAGGCCGGCACAAATATCTGGCCCCAGCCGGGATTCGAACTCACGACCCGAGCATTGAAAGTCCAACGCTCTACCATTCGGCTACTCCGGCTCCCCTTGAAACGGCGGGGCGCGGTTGCAGGTATTGGTGGTGTGTACATGACGGCGGGTGGGTTGACAAATTGTCATGGAAAGCCGGTTTCAGGGTTTTTTTTTCTTTCTTTTTCACATTATTTTGTTTTCTCTTTCCGTTATAAGTTGTTGAAGAAGTTGCAAGTTGCGATTTGTTGACGACATTTTACACACTGTATCAGCAAAGATCTTGGAAGGTCTTTGGTATCAGGTTTGTGAAATGTACATATATTGTAGCAAACTTTTATGCCGAGAAACTAAAACGAGGTACTTACCCTCACATTTTTTTTTCCTACTGATTTTAAAGGCTCACCATTTGCAAAACAACGCCTAAAGATGGAGGGTGCTAAAGCTGGAGAACTAAAAAAAAAAAGGGGGGGGGTGATGCTGGGCGTGGGGGGGTTGGGGGATTTTTCAAGTCAACATTAATGAAAGACGTCGCATAAGGCTCCACCACCACGGCTTTAGCCAGCCATTGCCGGATAACGAGAGACAGGTGAGATGTGTAATCGCCGAGTTAATGTGACAGACCGCAGTCAACTCGCACAACGCTAATGAGCTCCTTCTCTCTTTATCATCTCATTGTACACCCCCTCCCTCTCCCTCAACCCCCTTGTACCCTGTAATCCCCTCACCTCTCGAAAAAGCTCAACCGACTCTTTTCACCGTCTTCTAGCCTCGAGTCCTTTCCGCCAAATATTATGCTGTCAGTCCCAAGTCCTTGTAAACACGTCAGCCATACGGCCCTCGTGGGGGCCTAACCCGTCTAGCCCCTCCCCAGGGACCTGCCCAGCTTCTTTTAACTCCACCCACCTCCAGTCTCCCCGGGGAGCTGTATGGCCGAGTTAGCTGCGTGTGACGTGTGACAATGGTGGAGACTGACTGGCGAGGACGGGAGACAGTGTCAGAGGCGAAATAAACTAGTGGAAATGTAATGAAAATATGGTCAGTGGACCTGAGGCAGAGACTATGGTGATTGCGCGCGCGTTTGGGTGTCAGAGAGAGAGAGGATAATGATGAGGATGATGATGACGTTGTTTGTTTTTTGTGTGTTTTTTTTTTTTATTATTCAGGATAGAGCATTTAGGCATTGCTGCCTGTCTTACATGCTGTCCTGCTATTCTACATTAAAGGGTATTGAAAAAAATGCAACATCAAAACAAGGGGGTGGGGGGGGGGGGAGAGAAAGACAAAAGTATATTAACTATCTAAAGGAAATGAAGGAGAGAAAAGTACACATGATAAACAATGATAAACAAATCAAAACATACGTGGCATGTGCCGATGATATTGGCTGTATTCCAAGTAAGAACTTCAAAGTCGTCACTAATATTCAAAAACATGTACGTAACACATTTCTATCTATATGGTCAGATGAGCTTGTCGTGTAGAATTTGTTCGAAATTAATGAATTTGGAAACGTTTTGGACACTCAGTGGTAAAGCCGTGAGTCCCATATGGATGCCCCTGAGAAAGACAGGCTACATTTATATAATTATGTCAACCCTTGGACGAGGCACTGGGAGCAGACTGTTCCTTGGCTTGTGTTGTTTGTCGTGTTTGAAATTAAACAGTTGATGAAGATATGTTGGGGCTTTGCAGTAAACAATTTTTGCATCAGTAAGCATTTGTTAAACTCCAGATGCTGATTTAGAGGAATAAGTTTTAGGAATGTAAACTTTGGTCGGTACTAGAATTACCCGAGTGTAAGAGTTTGACAGCGCGCCGGTGAACGGAGTTTACCTTTTTGAACTGATTTTCGCTGCACTCATCCCACAAAGTGGACGCAAAATCCAGGTGACTTTGCACGTGGGCATGGAAGAATAGCTTGCAGGTGTCATGACTCACTAAGCGACTTACTTTAGATAGCAAGAACAGATTTTTTATAATAATTTACAGAGACCATGAGCATGCGTTTCACACTTTAGTTGGTCGTCAATTATGACATCTTGTAGACGGTGGTTTGAGACCTGCTCGATAGACTCCGATCCAATTGACAACCGTAGAGGAGATAGTTTGCGTTGTTGCTTTTGGTGCGTTGTTATTAGCATGCTTTTGGTTTTGGTGGTACTAATTACCATGTGGCTGACTTTACACTGGGAGATTTCAGTGAGCTACATGGCTATGCTGCAATACTTCGTTTACTTTGGACTCATGCACATCCCGGCGACGCATGGAGCGTGGAGTCGTCAGCAAACATATCAATCAATCAATCAATCAATACTTTATTAATCCCTTCCGGGAAATTAAATGTATGCCGATAAAATACAAACAGGACATAAAAGAGTTCTTAAAAGAGACATAAAACATAAAAAACAAATTATCACCATAACACACATCAGATAAATTATCACATATATCACAGACTATATATATTATACATCCCCCCCCCCCTCAACACACACACACACACACACACACACACACACACACATACATACACACACACACACACACACACACACACACACACACCGCAGTCACAGACTATCTGCATGATGTCCGACTCTTGCTGTTGATCGAGCGAACGGCCGAGGGTATAAAAGAGTTCGCGTAGCGAGTGGTTTTAACTAGAGGGGCCCTGAGGCGGCCGCTTCGCTCTATCACCAGCGCGTCGAAAACGGCTCTCCTCACAGCTTATATTAGGGTTTGAGATGGAGAGGGGCATATCATTGATGAATAAACAAAAGAAAGTTGGGCCAAGGATAGAGCTCTGGGGCACATCGAGCTTAACAACACCTTCCTCAGAAAACGCACCATTTAGATAGACTTTCTGTCTTCTACCTTGGAGATATGAAAAAAAATAACGAGACTGTCTTAGGATCAGGGATGTATATGGACAATTTCTTTAACAAAATGCTGTGGTTTACCAAGTCAAATGCTTTCTTCAGATCGAGAAAGACTGCACCAGTTAGTTGGGATTTGTTGATAGCAGATAACCATGTGTCGACGATGCGGACAAGTGCGGTGTGGCATGAGTGTTGGGGACGGAAACCAGACTGAAGCGGATTTAGATGTTGTTTTTCCAGGAAACTGAGCGTGTGGTTATGGATATGTCTTTCCAGTGGTTTGGACAGGACTGATAAAACTGAAATCGGACGGTAGTCACTTAGATTACGGAGATCTTTACTTTTTGGAATGGGCACTACTTTGGCTTTCTTGAGTTCGTCCGGAAACATACTGCGTTGAAGTGACACATTATAAATATACGTGAGTGATTCCACAATGTAGGGTAATGATAACTTAAGGATGGTAAATGTTAATTCCCCCAGGACCACACGCCTTGTTCTTTATAGCAGAGATGGATTTCCCAACTTCATAGACGGTCATGAGTGGAACAGAGAAAGAACTTTCTTTTGCTGACTGACAGTGACTGCGGGGTTCCTCAGAGAGAGAGAGAGAGAGAGTGTGTGTGTGTGTGTGGGGGGGGGGGGTGCGCGCGCTTTCTTGTTTGTTTGATTGTCTTTTTCGCTCTCCTTTTAATGAACTGAAGGAAAGTGGGTTCCCTGCAATTATCATCAACTTTTGTTGAATGTGCCTTGATAAAACTAGCTTTCGTTATTATTCACGCTCAATTTCAGAAGTTTCTTGACTTTGATATTCCCGGGACGTGCTTTTGTAACATTTCCAGCACAACGCCAAAACACAGCACGGAGCTGAAAATATGACTGTAAACAGAGGAACCGGATAAATTATTTCTGTACAGTCACACTGCTTGATCTTCCACCACGAGCCATGAACAGCCGAGACAACGCGGTTGAGGAAGTTGTCTCCCCTGAAATATATTTGTCCTCCAAAAGTTGTTCCCCCTTATAAACTGTGGACTTATTTTGTACATTATATTATACACCGTAAATAACGCCAGACCAAAGTAAAAATAATCAACATTTTACGATAATAAATTACTTGTTAGGTTTATTTACGTGCCTAATTCTAAATGTTTTTAGTCTGTAAATATCTCAATTAAAATGAGTAGAGCTTTCTTTCAACTTGTATCCACCTGAAATGTAGTACTTTTCCACTGAATCGGATGGCCTAAGTTTCGCAGCAAAAGCATACTTACCTGGCACGGGAGGCACCCTGATCAGCAAGGGGGTCCTCCCAGGGCGAGGCCTGCCCATTGCACTCCGGGCGGCTGACCCCTGCGATCATCTCAAATGTAGATGACTCGAGTGCGTAATTTTTTCGTAAGGGGGACTGCGTTCGCGCTATCCCCTGCAAATCCAAAGTCAAAGAAAGAGAAAAACCCAGCATGGTAATAGCATTGAAAATAGCGTTGGCCATCTAACGCGTAAAATAAACCGTGTAAGTATGGACACTGCAATATAATTTTGTTTGTAAATAATGATATCATAATTCTCTACTATTAGATGTCTCAAAGTCACGAAAATGGTCGGAATGTCCAACAGAAACATCTCTTCATTTGGCAAACAGCCTTAGAGCTGTGTCAGTGGCAGTTCCCCCCCCCCCACACACACACACACACACTCCCCCCCCCACCCCCACCCCCCACTTCCCCCCCCCTCCCGCGGCAGAACTCATAACGAACATAGAGACTTCACGGTTTTGATTGTAGTTGTGCTCTGTGTGTGTGTGTGTGTGTGTGTGTGTGTTGTGTGCAAAATTGTAATGTATTGTAATGTCATTGTTGAGCAGACATTTAATTTCACGAAGGATGAATAAAATATTCTTATCTTATCTTAAAACCTTAGGCGAACGTTCTGTTGCCCGAAATTTTTGAAACTCACTGCCAGTCGAAATTCGTCCTCTTCCCACAGTGTCTCAGCTCAAATACAACCTGAAAACCCACCTCTTCCGTCAACCCTTTCACGGTTGAGTAGTCTATCAGTATATCAGCGTTTTTGTCTGTAATTGTATATCTACATCAATGTGTGTGGGTGAGGGGGGGGGGGGAGCCGGGGTGTTCGAATGGTAGAGCGTTGAACTTCTAATGCTCGGATCGTGAGTTCGATCCCGGCTGGGGCCAAATATTTGTGCTGGCTTTTTCATCGTTGCCCCGTCTTTGATATCACCCTATGTGGTGAAAAAGGACGTTAAACCCCCAAATACCCACCCACCCACCCACCCGCATCAGTGTGTGTGTGTGTGTGTGTGTGTGGCGCTATGAGTTGCTTTTGTTCGAGACCAAGCGCTGTTTGTTATTTGTTTTAATCATTATTATCATAGCAAATAGTGAATAAACTCAGAAATGTAAAGCAAAGAGATTTTTCCCACAATCAAGGTGGGGTCAAGATATATTAGGGGTAAACCTTCGATGAAAATTCTGCTATCAAAAAGGACGCTTGCCATTGGCATTGTCTGGACGCATGCGACTCGGACTTGTGACAGGGGACATTCCCATTAGCTGCTGATGGCGGACCGTCTGCTAAAATAATAATGAGTATAGGCGCTTTACCCAATTTCGCGAATCGGCTTAAAGCGCCGCGAACTGAGCACAACACGCACGCTCACGTGAATCACACGCATTCTCTCACACACTGGACATAAACACATTACAATCACGTGGTGCGAAAGGTCAGCTCATCTATTTAAATTTCGGAATTTAGAATTGCATTTATTTTTCAAATTTGGTGGGCTGAACATTTCCAAAGCAGATGATGATGGGATGGGATAAGGGCCCTTCACAAAATTAATTATTTTCAATAATTTTTCTTTATGAGAACCCAGATGAGTATGATACCACAAAGAACTGTTGAAGATTTCAACCAGTGAGCAGCAACATTGAGTCACCAACCGCACTTCCACACAGCGGCTCAGTTTGCTCCCGACCATACACATCATCGAAAGTTTACTCCAACCAGAGCCTGGGCGTCGTGACTAAGGGCAGAGACTTACACTGTCACTAGATACACTGATGCTTTCCATACGACTGGAGCCCCTCTCATTGTCCGGTTGTGTTGGTCAGTTACGCATGAGTAAGACATTCATCCAGCCAAGTAGAGGACCGCTTGGTCAAATCAGCTCGTCGGGTTACTTCCCCTTGAAAGTTCGTCGACTATTTTATAATGTTATAACAATAAAATAACTAAAGAGAAAATTGCAACTATTTTACGATAAAAACAAACGTTGATTTTATTTTTTTGAATACCTAGCTGTAATTCTGTTAGTCTGTAGATAACTTAATTAAACTAAGTAACGCCTTTATGCATGAAGTGTCTACCTGAAGAGTGATACTTTTCCACTGGATTGGAGGGCACAGATTTCGCAGAACAAGCATACTTACCTGGCACAGGAGGCACCCTGATCAGCAAGGGGGTCCTCCCAGGGCGAGGCCTGCCCATTGCACTCCGGGCGGCTGACCCCTGCGATCATCTCAAATGTAGATGACTCGAGTGCGTAATTTTTTCGTAAGGGGGACTGCGTTCGCGCTATCCCCTGCAAATCCAAAGTCAAAGAAAGAGAAAAACCCAGCACTACACCATCATAGTATTAGCATTTAAACAAATGATGGCCACCTAACGTGTAAAATACACCGTGTAAGTATGGACAATGCATATAACTTTGTTTGTAAATTTATATATCGCAATTCTCTACTATTAGGGGGAGCCGGGGTGGCTGAATAGTAGAGCGTTGGACTTCTAATGCTCGGGTCGTGAGTTCGTATACCGGCTGGGGCCAAATATTTGTGCTGGCTTTTTCATCGTTGTCCCGTCCTTGATATCGCCCGTATGTGGTGGAAAAGGTCTCTACTATTAGAGGCCTGAAAGTCGCGAAATGGTCGCGAAAATGGTCGGAATGTCCAAAAGTAACATCTATTCATTTGGCAAACAGCCTTACAGCTGTGTAAGTGGCTGTCGTCCCTCCCCTCCCCCCCCCCCCAACCCCCCGAACTCATTGCGAACATAGAGGACTGTAGTTGTGTTCTCTGACAGTGTGTGTGTGTGTGTGTGTGTGTGTGTGTGTGTGTGTGTGTGTGCAGTCACATAACCAAAGATATTTTGTTTGTTACTGACTACCTACCCGGCCAAAGTGTTAAAAACTGATTCACGCGTACAAGTACACGCTGTTTCAGTAAAGCGAGAACTACCCTAGAACACATGTGGGATGAACAGATTTGCACCAAACCGAGAAACTAAAGGACAGGTTTATAGCCATAGGTCAGTGGAGTAAGACGCGAAGTCTTTTGTGGAAGCGATCCTCTATCACGAAGGCTGAGGTTCACTGATTGTGAACAAAACAATTCACACAGAAAAGAGACAATCGGCTCATGCAAAAATGTTATTTATTCAATACAAATGACGATTGCTATGCATAGCATAGGTTCTTTATGGACTCTCTTCCTCCGTATCTGTCTGCCTCGTTGTGTGGCTTACCATCCGTCTCGCACGCTGCGTTCCGTCGACGAAAAGCGTCCTATACTGCTGAAGTCCCCAAGCGCAACATGAAATGGTCTGTCCTTGCAGGTACGCCTGTTTTGCTGTGATCGGCCAGTTTTAATGAGGAGTAAACTACCGGGCGAGAAGTGTGTTTTCTGGTGTGTGTGTGTGTGTGTGTGTGTGTGTGTGTGTGTGTGTGTGTGTGTGTGTGTTGTGCACAGAATTCTCATGTATTGTAATGTCATTGTTGAGCAGACATTTAATTTCCCAATGAGGGATAAATAAAGTTATCTTATCTTATCTTATCTTATCTTATCTTATCTTAAAACCCTAGGCGAACGTTCTTTCAGTTCTGTAGCCCCAAATGTTTGGAACTCACTGCCTGTCGCAATTCGTCATCTTCCCACACTGTCCCAGTTCAAACCCAACTTGAAAACCCCACCTCTTTCGTCAACCCTTTCACGGTTGAGTAGTCTGTCATCATTTCAGGGTCTGTGTCTGTAATTGTATCTCTGCATCAGTGTGTGTGTGTGTGTGTGTGTGTGTGTGTGTGTGTGTGTGTGTGTGTGTGTGTGTGTGTGTGTGTGTGTGTAGCGCTATGAGCTGCTTTTGTTCAGTTCGAGACTGAGCCGCGTCGCTGTTTATTATTATTTTTGAATCATTATTATCATAGCGGGATGAAATTAAAATTAATTATTTTCAATCATTTATATTTATGAAACCCAGATGAGTATGATACCACAAAGAACTGCTGTAGATTTCCGCCAATGAGCAGCAACACTGAGTCACCAACCGCACTTCCACACAGCGGCTCAGTTTGCTCCCGACCATACACATCATCGAAAGTTTACTCCAACCAGAGCTTGGGCGTCGTGACTAAGGGCAGAGACTTACACTGTCACTAGATACACTGATGCTTTCCATACGACTGGAGCCCCTCTCATTGTCCGGTTGTGTTGGTCAGTTACGCATGAGTAAGACATTCATCCAGCCAAGTAGAGGACCGCTTGGTCAAATCAGCTCGTCGGGTTACTTCCCCTTGAAAGTTCGTCGACTATTTTACAATGTTATAACAATAAAATAACTAAAGAGAAAATTGCAACTATTTTACGATAAAAACAAACGTTGATTTTATTTTTTTGAATACCTAGCTGTAATTCTGTTAGTCTGTAGATAACTTAATTAAACTAAGTAACGCCTTTATGCATGAAGTGTCTACCTGAAGAGTGATACTTTTCCACTGGATTGGAGGGCACAGATTTCGCAGAACAAGCATACTTACCTGGCACAGGAGGCACCCTGATCAGCAAGGGGGTCCTCCCAGGGCGAGGCCTGCCCATTGCACTCCGGGCGGCTGACCCCTGCGATCATCTCAAATGTAGATGACTCGAGTGCGTAATTTTTTCGTAAGGGGGACTGCGTTCGCGCTATCCCCTGCAAATCCAAAGTCAAAGAAAGAGAAAAACCCAGCACTACACCATCATAGTATTAGCATTTAAACAAATGATGGCCACCTAACGTGTAAAATACACCGTGTAAGTATGGACAATGCATATAACTTTGTTTGTAAATTTATATATCGCAATTCTCTACTATTAGGGGGAGCCGGGGTGGCTGAATAGTAGAGCGTTGGACTTCTAATGCTCGGGTCGTGAGTTCGTATACCGGCTGGGGCCAAATATTTGTGCTGGCTTTTTCATCGTTGTCCCGTCCTTGATATCGCCCGTATGTGGTGGAAAAGGTCTCTACTATTAGAGGCCTGAAAGTCGCGAAATGGTCGCGAAAATGGTCGGAATGTCCAAAAGTAACATCTATTCATTTGGCAAACAGCCTTACAGCTGTGTAAGTGGCTGTCGTCCCTCCCCTCCCCCCCCCAACCCCCCGAACTCATTGCGAACATAGAGGACTGTAGTTGTGTTCTCTGACAGTGTGTGTGTGTGTGTGTGTGTGTGTGTGTGTGTGTGTGTGTGTGTGTGCAGTCACATAACCAAAGATATTTTGTTTGTTACTGACTACCTACCCGGCCAAAGTGTTAAAAACTGATTCACGCGTACAAGTACACGCTGTTTCAGTAAAGCGAGAACTACCCTAGAACACATGTGGGATGAACAGATTTGCACCAAACCGAGAAACTAAAGGACAGGTTTATAGCCATAGGTCAGTGGAGTAAGACGCGAAGTCTTTTGTGGAAGCGATCCTCTATCACGAAGGCTGAGGTTCACTGATTGTGAACAAAACAATTCACACAGAAAAGAGACAATCGGCTCATGCAAAAATGTTATTTATTCAATACAAATGACGATTGCTATGCATAGCATAGGTTCTTTATGGACTCTCTTCCTCCGTATCTGTCTGCCTCGTTGTGTGGCTTACCATCCGTCTCGCACGCTGCGTTCCGTCGACGAAAAGCGTCCTATACTGCTGAAGTCCCCAAGCGCAACATGAAATGGTCTGTCCTTGCAGGTACGCCTGTTTTGCTGTGATCGGCCAGTTTTAATGAGGAGTAAACTACCGGGCGAGAAGTGTGTTTTCTGGTGTGTGTGTGTGTGTGTGTGTGTGTGTGTGTGTGTGTGTGTGTGTGTGTGTGTGTGTGTTGTGCACAGAATTCTCATGTATTGTAATGTCATTGTTGAGCAGACATTTAATTTCCCAATGAGGGATAAATAAAGTTATCTTATCTTATCTTATCTTATCTTATCTTATCTTAAAACCCTAGGCGAACGTTCTTTCAGTTCTGTAGCCCCAAATGTTTGGAACTCACTGCCTGTCGCAATTCGTCATCTTCCCACACTGTCCCAGTTCAAACCCAACTTGAAAACCCACCTCTTTCGTCAACCCTTTCACGGTTGAGTAGTCTGTCATCATTTCAGGGTCTGTGTCTGTAATTGTATCTCTGCATCAGTGTGTGTGTGTGTGTGTGTGTGTGTGTGTGTGTGTGTGTGTGTGTGTGTGTGTGTGTGTGTAGCGCTATGAGCTGCTTTTGTTCAGTTCGAGACTGAGCCGCGTCGCTGTTTATTATTATTTTTGAATCATTATTATCATAGCGGGATGAAATTAAAATTAATTATTTTCAATCATTTATATTTATGAAACCCAGATGAGTATGATACCACAAAGAACTGCTGTAGATTTCCGCCAATGAGCAGCAACACTGAGTCACCAACCGCACTTCCACACAGCGGCTCAGTTTGCTCCCGACCATACACATCATCGAAAGTTTACTCCAACCAGAGCTTGGGCGTCGTGACTAAGGGCAGAGACTTACACTGTCACTAGATACACTGATGCTTTCCATACGACTGGAGCCCCTCTCATTGTCCGGTTGTGTTGGTCAGTTACGCATGAGTAAGACATTCATCCAGCCAAGTAGAGGACCGCTTGGTCAAATCAGCTCGTCGGGTTACTTCCCCTTGAAAGTTCGTCGACTATTTTACAATGTTATAACAATAAAATAACTAAAGAGAAAATTGCAACTATTTTACGATAAAAACAAACGTTGATTTTATTTTTTTGAATACCTAGCTGTAATTCTGTTAGTCTGTAGATAACTTAATTAAACTAAGTAACGCCTTTATGCATGAAGTGTCTACCTGAAGAGTGATACTTTTCCACTGGATTGGAGGGCACAGATTTCGCAGAACAAGCATACTTACCTGGCACAGGAGGCACCCTGATCAGCAAGGGGGTCCTCCCAGGGCGAGGCCTGCCCATTGCACTCCGGGCGGCTGACCCCTGCGATCATCTCAAATGTAGATGACTCGAGTGCGTAATTTTTTCGTAAGGGGGACTGCGTTCGCGCTATCCCCTGCAAATCCAAAGTCAAAGAAAGAGAAAAACCCAGCACTACACCATCATAGTATTAGCATTTAAACAAATGATGGCCACCTAACGTGTAAAATACACCGTGTAAGTATGGACAATGCATATAACTTTGTTTGTAAATTTATATATCGCAATTCTCTACTATTAGGGGGAGCCGGGGTGGCTGAATAGTAGAGCGTTGGACTTCTAATGCTCGGGTCGTGAGTTCGTATACCGGCTGGGGCCAAATATTTGTGCTGGCTTTTCATCGTTGTCCCGTCCTTGATATCGCCCGTATGTGGTGGAAAAGGTCTCTACTATTAGAGGCCTGAAAGTCGCGAAATGGTCGCGAAAAATGGTCGGAATGTCCAAAAGTAACATCTATTCATTTGGCAAACAGCCTTACAGCTGTGTAAGTGGCTGTCGTCCCTCCCCTCCCCCCCCCCAACCCCCCGAACTCATTGCGAACATAGAGGACTGTAGTTGTGTTCTCTGACAGTGTGTGTGTGTGTGTGTGTGTGTGTGTGTGTGTGTGTGTGTGTGTGTGTGTGCAGTCACATAACCAAAGATATTTTGTTTGTTACTGACTACCTACCCGGCCAAAGTGTTAAAAACTGATTCACGCGTACAAGTACACGCTGTTTCAGTAAAGCGAGAACTACCCTAGAACACATGTGGGATGAACAGATTTGCACCAAACCGAGAAACTAAAGGACAGGTTTATAGCCATAGGTCAGTGGAGTAAGACGCGAAGTCTTTTGTGGAAGCGATCCTCTATCACGAAGGCTGAGGTTCACTGATTGTGAACAAAACAATTCACACAGAAAAGAGACAATCGGCTCATGCAAAAATGTTATTTATTCAATACAAATGACGATTGCTATGCATAGCATAGGTTCTTTATGGACTCTCTTCCTCCGTATCTGTCTGCCTCGTTGTGTGGCTTACCATCCGTCTCGCACGCTGCGTTCCGTCGACGAAAAGCGTCCTATACTGCTGAAGTCCCCAAGCGCAACATGAAATGGTCTGTCCTTGCAGGTACGCCTGTTTTGCTGTGATCGGCCAGTTTTAATGAGGAGTAAACTACCGGGCGAGAAGTGTGTTTTCTGGTGTGTGTGTGTGTGTGTGTGTGTGTGTGTGTGTGTGTGTGTGTGTGTGTGTGTGTGTGTGTGTGTGTGTGTTGTGCACAGAATTCTCATGTATTGTAATGTCATTGTTGAGCAGACATTTAATTTCCCAATGAGGGATAAATAAAGTTATCTTATCTTATCTTATCTTATCTTATCTTATCTTATCTTAAAACCCTAGGCGAACGTTCTTTCAGTTCTGTAGCCCCAAATGTTTGGAACTCACTGCCTGTCGCAATTCGTCATCTTCCCACACTGTCCCAGTTCAAACCCAACTTGAAAACCCACCTCTTTCGTCAACCCTTTCACGGTTGAGTAGTCTGTCATCATTTCAGGGTCTGTGTCTGTAATTGTATCTCTGCATCAGTGTGTGTGTGTGTGTGTGTGTGTGTGTGTGTGTGTGTGTGTGTGTGTGTGTGTGTGTGTGTGTGTGTGTGTGTGTGTAGCGCTATGAGCTGCTTTTGTTCAGTTCGAGACTGAGCCGCGGCGCTGTTTATTATTAGTATTTTTGAATCATTATTATCATAGCAAATAGTGGGATGAAATTAAAATTAATTATTTTCAATAATTTATATTTATGAAACCCAGATGAGTATGATACCACAAAGAACTGTTGAAGATTTCCGCCAATGAGCAGCAACATTGAGTCACCAACCGCACTTCCACACAGCGGCTCAGTTTGCTCCCGACCATACACATCATCGAAAGTTTACTCCAACCAGAGCCTGGGCGTCGTGACTTAGGGCAGAGACTTTTCCATGTAACCGGCAAAGACATCCGTCAATCCGTCAAACGGATTGCCGTATGACGGGCTGTCTGTTTCCATGTTCACCGTTTATACCGCCAGCCTCTCTGTTCGTCAACTGGGAGGTGCAATAGATTTCCCGCCATATTTTCCTTTTTTTGTGTGCAAGCATGGCGCCAGTGCAATCAAGGGTGGTTCAACAGGGTGTTTTGGTTGTGTTTTGTTTTTGGTTGCTGTAGTTGTCGTCGGCTGCATCATACAACATGGGGTGTTGCCTCACAATATTAATAAGTTTCTCTATGACACCGGCGTCGTATTTTCCATTCTTCATGTTGAAAAATGAAAATGGCGGGAGAATATAGCACAGAGTTTTCTCCGAGAATTATCTCCCATCACCCGGCACGGCAATCCGTTTTTGCTTTGGAACGGAAGAGCAACCGTTCGCCATTGCCGGACATGTTAAACGGGCAGATAAACGGATTAACGGATTGACGGAACGGAACATGGGTACAGTCGTTCTCTTTCTTTACTTGTTCGTTAGTTTGCCGGTTTGCCGGATGCGGTTTGCCGGTCAGCAAAAACGGATGCATGGAAACGAGCCTACACTGTCACTAGATACACTGATGCTTTCCATACGTGGTATACGACTGGAGCCCCTCTCATTGTCCGGTTGTGTTGGTCAGTTACGCATGAGTAAGACATTCATCCAGCCAAGTAGAGGACCGCTTGGTCAAATCAGCTCGTCGGGTTACTTCCCCTTGAAAGTTCGTCGACTATTTTATAATGTTATAACAATAAAATAACTAAAGAGAAAATTGCAGCTATTTTACTATAAAAACAAACGTTGATTTTATTTTTTTGAATACCTAGCTGTAATTCTGTTAGTCTGTAGATAACTTAATTAAACTAAGTAACGCCTTTATGCCTGAAGTGTCTACCTGAAGAGTGATACTTTTCCACTGAATGGGAGGGCACAGATTTCGCAGAACAAGCATACTTACCTGGCACGGGAGGCACCCTGATCAGCAAGGGGGTCCTCCCAGGGCGAGGCCTGTCCATTGCACTCCGGGCGGCTGACCCCTGCGATCATCTCAAATGTAGATGACTCGAGTGCGTAATTTATTCGTAAGGGGGACTGCGTTCGCGCTATCCCCTGCAAATCCAAAGTCACCATCATGGTAATAGCACTTAAAATAGGGCTGGCCACCTAACGTGTAAAATAAACCGTGTAAGTATGGACAATGCATATAATTGTGTTTGCAAATATATCGTAATTCTCTACTATTAGAGGTCGTTGCCGGTTACGAAGAGTCGGCTGCTCTCCAGCGCCGGAGACGCGAACGGTCCACCTGAGGTGGGCTACGCATGCGATGGCGAGCAACGTGAGCGTTTCGACCGGCGAAGATGTTCGCGATAAAATTAAATCAATGAAAGTTCCTGAACTGAAAAAAATATCCGAATGACAGGGGCGTGCGTTTAAGTGGCTACACAAAAGCGCAGCTTATCACTCTAGCCCTTGAAGCAGATCGGCAGTCGCTTCAACCGAGAGGTAGGCGGTGTAAAGGTCAAGTCGACCTGTGACTTGTGGCTTGCCACTAATTTTTATTCAAGCACTTTGGCTGTTTATCAGTGCGAACTGAACTTTTGCTTGGAAATGAAAGTCTTTCTTTCTTGATTTTTGGTTCCATAACGATTGTGTTCAAACAATTTGTCCGCTTGTTCCCGACGAAATGGCGGCTGCACACGCTAGGCCACCGAGACGGGTCGGCGTTCTGCCTTCGAATCGCTTTTATCCACAAATTTCTTGAAACTTTTCAAGAAAAGGGCTCAAACTGAACGATCTCACCATTAGGTAAGACCGTCTCTGGGATTTTCTCCAGCTTATCTGATTTTCTCGAGCCATTTTGGCAGCCGATAGCAAAGCAGTGGTAGTGCGGCATCGTGTGTGACTCAAGTAGCCCACATGCCGAGTCCATCAAGCCTTGTCTCGGTCCAAAATCGCGCACGTTCACGCATGTTCACGCGCTATAACGAGAATCGGCAACAAGGCCAATATGGTCGGAATGCCCAAAAGTAACATCTATTCATTTGGCAAACAGCCTTAGAGCTGAGTGGCAGTCCCCACCACCCCCACTCCCCCCCCCACTCCCCCCGGGTAGAACTTTATTACGAACATAGATACTTTACCCCTACATGGTCCAACCCTTGTCGTGGGGTAGTGGCTTGTGTACCTCAATGACCCAGAGAGCTACGCCAGCGGGAGCACGTGCTCCTGGCAGGGTCACCCAAGCTGGACAGGTCGAAGGGTAGAGGTCAGACGAATGTGGACCACCTCTCCAAGAGGCTAAACGGGTTTGCGTAGGGTTAACAGCCCTACCTGTAAAAAACATAACGTTACAGAAGCATCGACAGCAACAAACCAAAACATACAACCAAACTTCGCATCTTCAACTCCAACGTGAAGTCAGTTCTGCTCTACGGATGCGAAACATGGAGGACAACGAAGACAATGCAGCAGAAGATCCAGACATTTCTCAACACCTGTCTGAGGCGCATCTTCAACATCCGATGGCCAGAGAAGATCCGGAACGAAGAGCTGTGGGAGCGAGCAGGGCAGGAACCAGCGGCCAAGCAGATCCTGCGGAGGAAGTGGGGCTGGATTGGACACACCCTCAGGAAGCCAGCATCCAGCACCACACGCCAAGCCCTGACATGGAACCCACAGGGGAAAAGGAAGAGAGGCCGGCCTCGCAACAGCTGGAGGCGGGACACTGAGGCAGAGTTATATAAACAGGGGACCAACTGGACTGGAGTGGCAAGAATAGCCCAGAACAGAGTGCGATGGCGAAGGGTTGTCGATGGCCTATGCTCCACGTGGAGCCAGGGGCCTAAGTAAGTAAGTAAGATACTTTACGGTTTTTGATTGTAGTTATGCTCTGTGTGTGTGTGTGTGTGTGTGTGTGTGTGTGTGTGTGTGTGTGTGTGTGTGTGTGTGTGTGTGTGTGTGCAGTCACATAAACAAATAGATATTTTATTTGGTGGGCTGAATATTTCCAAAGCAGATGATGATGGGATGGGATGAGGGCCCTTCACAAAATTAATTATTTTCAATAATTTTTCTTTATGAGAACCTAGATGAGTATGATACCACAAAGAACTGTTGAAGATTTCCGCCAATGAGCAGCAACAGTCACCAACCGCACTGCCACACAGCGGCTCAGTTTGCTCCCGACCATACACATCATCGAAAGTTTACTCCAACCAGAGCCTGGGCGTCGTGACTTAGGGCAGAGACTTACACTGTCACTAGTTACACTGATGCTTTCCATACGTGGTATATGACTGGAGCCCCTCTCATTGTCCGGTTGTGTTGGTCAGTTAGGCATGAGTAAGATATTCATCCCGGCAAGTAGAGGACCGCTTGGTCAAATCAGCTCGTCGGGTTACTTCCCCTTGAAAGTTCGTCGACTATTTTATAATGTTATAACAATAAAATAACTAAAGAGAAAATTGCAACTATTTTACGATAAAAACAAACGTTGTTTTTATTTTTTTGAATACCTAGCTGTAATTCTCTTAGTTACGCATGAGTAAGATATCCATCCCGGCAAGTACTATGAGACGACCGATTGGTCAAATCAGCTTGTCGGGTTACTTCCCCTTGAAAGTTCCGTCGACTATTTTATAATGTTATAACAATAAAATAACTAAAGAGAAAATTGCAGCTATTTTACGATAAAAAACAAACGTTGTTTTTATTTTTTGGCATACCTAGCTGTAATTCTGTTAGTCTGTAGATAACTTAAGTAAGCTCAGTAACGCCTTTATGCCTGAAGTGTCTACCTGAAGAGTAATACTTTTCCACTGAATGGGAGGGCACAGATTTCGCAGAACAAGCATACTTACCTGGCACGGGAGGCACCCTGATCAGCAAGGGGGTCCTCCCAGGGCGAGGCCTGTCCATTGCACTCCGGGCGGCTGACCCCTGCGATCATCTCAAATGTAGATGACTCGAGTGCGTAATTTTTTCGTAAGGGGGATTGCCAAAGTCAATGGAAGGAAAGCCCAGCACTGCACCATCATAGTAATAGCTTTTCAAATAATGTTGGCCAATTAACGTGTAAAATAAACCGTTCAAGTATGGACAATGCACATGATTTTGTTTGTAAATACATGTATATCATAATTCTCTACTATGAGGGGGAGCCGGGTCGGCCGAATGGTAGAGCGCGTGACTTCTAATGCTCGGGTCGTGAGTTCGTATCCCGGCTGGGGCCAAATATTTGTCACGCTGGCATTTTCATCGTTGCCCCGTCCTTGATATCACCCGTATGTGGTGGAAAAGGACGTTAACCCCCCCCCCCCCCCAAACACCCACCCACCCTCTCTGCTACTATAGAGGCCTGAGCGGAAATGGTCCGAATGCCCAAAAGTTCAAAAGTAACACCTATTCATTTGGCAAACAGCTTTAGAGCTGTGTAAGTGGCAGTCTCTCCCCCCCCCCCCCCCCCACCCCCACCTGGCAGAACCCATTATGAACATAGAGGCTTAAGGTTTTTGATTGTGGTTGTGCTGTCCGACACAGTGTGTGTGTGTGTGTGTGTGTGTGTGTGTGTGTGTGTGTGTGTGTGTGTGTGTGTGTGTGTGTGTGTGTGTGTAGAGTCACATAACTCAAGATATTTTGTTTGTTATCTTCTCAAAGCGTTAAAATTCACGCAAACATGTACACGCTATTTCAGTAACGCGAGAACCACCCTAGAACACAATCATGTGGGATGAACAGATTTGCACCAAACCGAGAAACGAAAGGAAAGGTTTATAGCCATCGGTCAGTGGAGTAAGACTCGAAGTCTTTTTGTGGAAGCGAAGGCTGAGGTTCACTGATTGTGAACAAAACAATTTACACAGAAAAGAGACAATCGGCTCATGCAAAAATGTTATTTATTCAATACAAATGACGATTGCTACTGATGCATAGCATAGGTTCTTTATGGACTCTCTTCCTCTGTATCTGTTCGCCTCGTTGTGTGGCTTACCATTCGTCTCGCACGCTGCGTTCCGCCGATGAAAAGCGTCCTATACTGCTGAAGTCCCCAAGCGCAACATGAAATGGTCTGTCCTTGCAGGTACGCCTGTTTTGCTGTGATCGGTCAGTTTTAATGAGGAGTATGGGAGCGGACGAGAAGTGTGTTTTCTGGTGTGTGTCTTCTTCTTCGTTCGCTTCTCGTTAGATGAGCAGCCGGGTGTCCTCGATGAAGGCTGCCGTCCGTGGCAGCTCCTCCAGGGTGCCGTATAGCTTGGTTTCCACTGCTGTTGGTGTCGGCCAGTACTTCCTTCTGGATGCTACATGCGTCGTACAGTCTTGGAGGATGTGGTCTGTTGTCATTGTTCCCTCACCACAAGGGCACTCCCCGCTCTGTCCAATGCCAAATTTTGTGTGCATGTGGTGGTACAGGCGATTGTGTCCAGTCCTCAGGCGGAAGAGCTTGACCTGTTCCCGTCGTCCCAGCAAGTGGTATCCGTCTTCTGGGTTGTATTTGGGGTGCTGGAGGCGCCACTTCATGGTGTGTGTGTGTGTGTGTGTGTGTGTGTGTGTGTGTGTGTGTGTGTGTGTGTGTGTGTGTGTTGTGCGCAGAATTCTAATGTATTGTAATGTCATTGTTGAGCAGACATTTAATTTCCCCATGAGAGATAAATAAAGAACACTTATCTTATCTTATCTTAAAACCCTAGGCGAACGTTCTTTCAGTTCTGTAGCCCCAAATGTTTGGAACTCACTGCCTGTCGCAATTCGTGATCTTCCCACACTGTCCCAGTTCAAATCCAACTTGAAAACCCACTTCTTTCGTAAACCCTTTCCCGGTTGAGTAGTCTGTTATCATTTCAGGGTCTTTGTCTGTAATTGTATCTCTGCATCAGTGTGTGTGTGTGTGTGTGTGTGTGTGTGTGTGTGTGTGTGTGTGTGTGTGTGTGTGTGTGTGTGTGTGTAGCGCTATGAGTAGCTTTTGTTCGAGACCAAGCGCTGTTCAGTTATTATTATTTTTGAATCATTATTATCATAACAAATAGTGGGATGAGGGTCCTTCACAAAATTAATTATTTTCAATAATTTATATTTATAAAAACCCAGATGAGTTTGATACCATAAAGAACTGCTGAAGATTTCCGCCAATGAGCAGCAACACTGAGTCACCAACCGCACTGCCACACAGCGGCTCAGTTTGCTCCCGACCATACACATCATCGAAAGTTTACTCCAACCAGAGCCTGGGCGTCGTGACTTAGGGCAGAGACTTACACTGTCACTAGTTACACTGATGCTTTCCATACGTGGTATGCGACTGGAGCTCCTCTCATTGTCCGGTTGTGTTGGTCAGTTAGGCATGAGTAAGACATTCATCCCGGCAAGTAGAGGACCGCTTGGTCAAATCAGCTCGTCGGGTTACTTCCCCTTGAAAGTTCGTCGACTATTTTATAATGTTATAACAATAAAATAACTAAAGAGAAAATTGCAACTATTTTACGATAAAAACAAACGTTGTTTGTATTTTTTTGAATACCTAGCTGTAAGTCTGTTAGTCTGTAGATAACTTAATTAAGCTCAGTAACGCCTTTATGCAAGAGGTATCTACCTGAAGAGTGATACTTTTCCACTGGATTGGAGGGCACAGATTTCGCAGAACAAGCATACTTACCTGGCACGGGAGGCACCCTGATCAGCAAGGGGGTCCTCCCAGGGCGAGGCCTGTCCATTGCACTCCGGGCGGCTGACCCCTGCGATCATCTCAAATGTAGATGACTCGAGTGCGTAATTTTTTCGTAAGGGGGACTGCGTTCGCGCTATCCCCTGCAAATCAAAAGTCAAAGGAAGAAAAACCCAGCACTACACCATCATGGTAATAGCATTTCAAATAATGTTGGCCAACTAACGTGTAAAATAAACCATGTAAGTATGGACAATGCACATAATTTTGTTTGTAAATAATTATATAATAATTCTCTACTATGAGGGGGAGCCGGGTCGGCCGAATGGTAGAGCGCTGGACTTCTAATGCTCGGGTCGTGAGTTCGTATCCCGGCTGGGGCCAAATATTTGTCACGCTGGCATTTTCATCGTTGCCCCGTCCTTGATATCACCCGTATGTGGTGGAAAAGGACGTTAAACCCCCAAACACCCACCCACCCTCTCTACTATTAGAGGTCTGAGAGTCGCGAAAATGGTCCGAATGCCGAAAAGTCCAAAAGTAACTTCTATTCATTTGGCAAACAGACTTAGAGGTGTCTAAGTGGCAGTCTCCCCCCCCCCCCCCCTTCCCCCGGCAGAACCCATTATGAACATAGAGGCTTTAAGGTTTTTGATTGTAGTGTGCTCTCTGACACAGTGTGTGTGTGTGTGTGTGTGTGTGTGTGTGTGTGTGTGTGTGTGTGTGTGTGTGTGTGTGTGTGTAGCGCTATGAGTTGCCGTTTTGTTCGAGACCAAGCGCTGTTTACTATTATTTTTGAATCATTATTATCATAGCAAATAGTGGGATGAGGGCCCTTCACAAAAATAATTATTTTTCAAAAATTTTCTGAAAACCCAGATGAGTATGACACCACAAGGAACTGCTGAAGATTTCCGCCAATGGGCAGCAACAGTAACCACACGCAGTCACGGTACAGCACAGCTCAGTTTGCTCCCGGAAAGTTTAGTACAAACCAGAGCCCGGGCGCCGTGACTCTGAGGGCAGGGACTCACACTGTCACTAGTTAGATTGATGCTTTCCATACATGGTATGCGACTGGAGCCCCTCTCATTGTCCGGTTGTGTTGGTCTGTTAGGCATGAGTAAGATTTCCATCCAACTAGAGGACCGCTTGGACAAATCCGCTAGCCTGGTTACTTCCCCTTGAAAGTTCGTCTAAAAGTTGTTTCCCTTTCCCGATCGTCGACTTATTTTATAATGTCATAACGATAAAATGACTAAAGTGAAAATTGCAACTATTTTACTATAAAAACAAACGTTGTTTCTATTGTTTTGAATACCTAGCACTAATTCTGTTAGTCTGTAGATAACTTAATTAAGCTCAGTAACGCCTTTATGCAAGAAGTGTCTACATGAAGAGTAATACTTTTCCACTGAATGGGAGGGCACAATTTTCGCAGAACAAGCATACTTACCTGGCACGGGAGGCACCCTGATCAGCAAGGGGGTCCTCCCAGGGCGAGGCCTGTCCATTGCACCTCGGGCGGCTGACCCCTGCGATCATCTCAAATGTAGATGACTCGAGTGCGTAATTTTTTCGTAAGGGGGACTGCGTTCGCGCTATCCCCTGCAAATCAAAACCAAAGAAAAGATGTTGCGCCTAGCGAGTCAGTCATTGGCTATATCATGGTTAAACAGACGCGCCAAACATTCCTAGAGGTTTTTCCTTATGTACAGTTTCACGCACCGGTCAGCTCAGAGTAACCAAAGTCGTTGTAAAATTCTGTAAATGGGTGGGTGGGTGTTTGGGGGTTGAACGTCCTTTTCCACCACATGCGGGTGATATCAAAGACGGGGCAACGATGAAAAAGCCAGCACAAATATTTGGCCCCAACCGGGATACGAACTCACGACCCGAGCAATAGAAGTCTAACGCTCTACCATTCGGCCACCCCGGCTTCCCCTGTAAATGAGGATGTGTGCGTTTTCAACCCATAGAGTAGATACTATTAATCGAAGTGGGCACTAACCAAAATTAAAAAAAAAAAAAAAAATTTAAAAAGAAACTTAGGGGAAAAACCCTGTACTAAAGAAATACTGACGTTACAGTCTACTATACATCTCCAGAGATATACTGACATATCACCTCAGTCAGTCAGTGGTTCAAGCCGTGGTTAGACTAGTTTGATGAAAACCACCGTTACAATACAGTCGGTGTTTGTAGTGGTAACTGTTACAAAGGGCGGTTGATGGTTTGCAGACGCGAAAGATTCGAACCCCAGCGGGCAGCACGAGTCACCACCCTGAGTGCGACACCGTTCGCTCCCGACCACGTGATCTACAAACCATCGCCCCGAATCAGCTCTCCCACAATGCATCCGACTTCCTCTTGGACCCCGGGGACGCAAGGGTGTCTCCCAGGGGTCGTTGAGGGGACGCATGCTCAGTCGCAAGGCAAATTTTCTCAATAACCATTGACATTATTGGGTTAGGCGCATTTTCCTCGCGGCTACAGGCCAAAGGGGTGAACTAGACGGGATCTGGAGGGCGGTGGAGGGCTGGCAGGGCGAGGGTTAAGAGAACAAATATTTCGCGACTGAATCGTCTCAGTTTGCGCATAATTGCCTAAATAAGCCCTCTTCTAGAGAGAGCGCGGCGATGCCAAACCCGCCATTTTCCACTTCAGGCTATCAACACTGCTCATCTCCATTATATGAGAGAGAGAGAGAGAGAGAGAGAATATTTTTCAACAATTAGGAAATTTATAGAGAGAATATTTTATTTCAAGAATAATAGATTTGGTGCGACGTTGTCTACAGTGCTAGAACTAATTCTGAAATTACGAGAGAGAGAGAGAGAGAGAGAGTACTGGATTCAATGCAATGGTATAACTGAAACCAGATATCATAAGATCACAATACCAAAAGACCCAAAACACGCCTAAAGGACAACAGACAAAACACAATTAGTTATACCTGCATTCCTTGAAGTTTGTTTCGAGACTTTTTACATTCTTATTGTTTTGTCATAACGTGGCCGTGCTGATAGGCATTTTCGTTCTGATCACAAACACTAAGTAAAAGGAATTAACTAAGTTACCATCGCCCTGACAGCCAAATGGTAGAGCGTTGGACTTTTAATGCTCGGGATGTGAGTTCGAACCCCGGCTGGGGCCAAACATTTCTGCTGGCCTTTGATATCGCCCTTACGTGGTGGTCGGAAAAAGGCGTTAAAGATCTAAGCTCCCAACAAAAAGCTTTCCGAAGTGCGAAAAACATTTACAGAGTCGACCGTGCAAGCACAGTCAACTCTGTCACAGTTGCAGAGTTTTCAGCGTCCCTGAAACCCCAACAAAAACCAAGGGCAGCCTGATTTCACAGCTCAGTTTGCGTTTTGACAATGAGCGAGAAAGATCGTGCAGCACTCAACATCCGCTAGACACTGTAGCGATGTGTCTCGCTCACTGACCAAAAGCCAAATATTGTCACGGCAAACTCGTGCTCTGGTTTTACAAAGGTCCCCGAAGCGCTGAAAACTCTGCAACTGTGACAGAGTTGACTGTGCTTGCACGGTCGACTCTGTAAATTTTTTTGTCACACTTCGGAAAGCTTTTTGTCGGGAGCTTAGATCTTTAAATTCCCACTCACCCATTCGTATGCTCCCACCCGTATGCTCCCACTGTCTTGCAAACAGGCGAGTCGGGGTGGCCGAATGGTAGAGCGTTGGACTTCTAATGCTCGGGTCGTGAGTTCGTATCCCGGCTGCGGCCAAATATTTGTGCTGGCTTTTTCATCGTTGCCCCGTCTTTGATACATGTATCACCCGTATGTGGTGGAAAAGGACGTTAAACCCCCAAACACCCACCCACCCTGTCTTGCAAACAGGCCTGCCCGTGTGTAGCAAAGGCACTGTTATAATATTACACGCACACGAAGTACAGTCTTGGGATGCATTTTTGTCTGCCGGGCAAATGTTTGACGCACTAACACCACATCCCAGAGAAATCCGACAAAACACAACCGCACTGCCCCCAGTGCTCTTCAGCAATGCTTTGAGAGGATCTTGCTTGGTTCGAA